>JASCZI010181290.1:141650-164151 GCA_036250425.1 Stylosanthes scabra | reverse complement strand
TACAATCCCAAAATCTCCAGACGTGTAAGATGAGAAGAATTCTCTCTTCGATGTTGCATGAATGGTAGCACCGCTGTCAATTACCCAACTCATCTCCTGGGTCATCTCCTGGGTCATCAGATTGACAATATCATTGTTGTAGACAATGTTAAACTCACTAACAGAGTTTGATTCATCATCACTGCTTTCTTCCTTCTTTGCTTCTTTGCCTTTGTTCTTCTGTTCTTTCTTGAACTCTCGGCAAAATCTCTTGATGTGACCCTTCCTTTTACAGTGATGGCATTCAACATTTGCAAATTTGTTGGACTTCCCTCTGCTCTTTTTACTGTTGTTTTGACTTCTGTTTTGATATCTTCCCCTCGTCGCAGTAGCCAGGACTTCTAATTGTGAAGTAGAGACTCCTTGAGATCGTCGCCTCATCTCTTCATTCAAAATTCCACTCTTGACCGTCTCCATACTTACTACACCATTAGGCGCAGAATTTGTGATTGAAACCTTTGAAAGTTTCCCATGACTCAGGGAGTGATGCCAGTACTATAAGAGCAAGCACCTCGTCATCGAACTTTATGCCCATTCCAGACAACTGATCAACAGTCCCTTGTATTTCATTAAGGTGATCTGCCACAGTTGTGCCCTCTTGATATTTTACTTGCATTAACTTTGTCAAGTAAAATAGCTTGTTGTTACCGGTCTTTGAAGCATATAGTTCCTCCAACTTTTCCGACAATGTTCTAGCATGTGTAATGCTAGAAATATGGTTATACACATTATCTTCAACAAACTGCCGTATATAACGCACCCTGTTGCCCATTGTCAATTTGAATATCTATGCTTTGCTTTATCTTAACTCACGCCTTTATAGGCAAGAAGATGCCTGGCTTTCAACCCTGATTTTTCTAGCACGAGATAAACTCATTATCTTGCATCAATCAATATAGACTAGACCAAGCTTGCTGCATTCTCATTTCTAAACAGAAAAACATCAGCATAATTGAACAACATGTTGGGCACAGCGGAAGTAAAACATAAATAATTGACACCAAGATATAACGTGGTTTACCTTTTTGGGCTACGTCCACGGGACAAACTCCGAAATATTTTCTTCCACTAATAAAATTAATGGGTACAAAGAGAGACCTCCCTAGACACAAGCTAGAGGTGATACAACAATATGAGATAAACCAAAAATAGTGGCACTCAAGTGTTTCCCAACACCTCTCACTATTTTTGTCACTCAACCTCTTTGAAAGAACACTCTCAAAGACTACTTCTCTCTCACTTCCACTCTTTGTTTTTTTTTTTTTCCTTCTTCTTCTCTTGGTGTGTCTAAACCTTCATTCAAGCTTCCATTATATAGGCTTCAAGAATGAACCATAGCCATTCGATTTTTATGGCTAGAAATCACCAAAGAACTACAACCACTGCTTTTAATTTTTGGCTAATATTTTGCCACACCACTAATTTCTTGACCACACAATATTAAATTATTAAGTATATGTGACCACCATTAGGAGTAGCCACTAACACAACACTCATTTTATGTGAAGGTAATCCTTTATTTTTGTTTCTCCTTGTTGATTCAATGTCAATAGGTAAAAAAGAAGATTACTTCGTCAATAAAAGTTGATCTACAAAGCAGTTCACGCGAAATCATAAATCATAGTATTTATAGATTATAAATGCTATAAATATAGTATTATGATTGATTTATAAGAGCGGAAATATACAACAAAAATATTTAAAAATTAGAAACAAAAAGAGAGAAAATGGATTAAAAAAAACCTTTAAAAAAAGTAATAATCACTTACAAGAACGGCTTTACTTTAACATTATTTATTATTATTATTATTATTATTTGATTTGATTATTTGATTTGACTATTTTGCTTTACGTTTTTCATTTTTGGTTTCAGTCGATGAAGAACTTGACAGTTTTGAATTTCGACCACAGCAAACCCTTCACCCTTCGGTTTGTTTTCTGGAGAAACTAAAAATCTTGAATGCTTCCTCTTGCCACAAGCTTATGCGTTTCCCTCTCTTCAAGTGCTCGATCTTTCTGAATGCAGACTTCTTGGGAGGTATCAACATAGCCTGACTGTCTAGAGTAAATTCTCTTGTTTTGTGCTGTCACTCTTACTAGTCTTATTTGACCTACAAAAACATTTTAGGGGCTGAATCTTGTTTGTTTAAGTAGTCTGAAAAATGCCTGATTTTCATGGGTTCATATTATGCTATATCATTGCTTTAAAATTTTCTTTTTATGTAAATATCCATAGTGACTGCCTCATTTTCCCATCATACCTTGAAAGTGAACCACCTCTTGACCTTAATTTGTTTATGCATCATAAAACTAAAATCAGTCCTGCCATTTTCACACCCTTTTACTAAATACCAAATTGACATTCTTTTGAAAATACAGTAACTAATTACTTGTTTGTTAATTACATTTGGTCTATTTTGAGTATTAAAATATATAATTAATTAATAATAACAGTATTTTTATACGGATGTAAAATGAGTGTGTAAATAGCATTATTCAACTAAAATAATTTCTTGATTATCAAAGGTTAGAGACTCACATAACATCCACTCTCACTCTTCCTTCACTCACTCAACTTTCTTTGGTTTTGTGAGGGTCAACTTTCCAACAGACAACCATTCTATCCTTCTTGCTTCTCATGGCTCTGCACTTCTCCTTCTCATCGTCTACCCGTCCCTTTTCCTCTTCTTCTTCCATCAGCTATTCATGGAAATATGACGTGTTCATTAGCTTTAGAGGTGAAGATACTCGCTACGGTTTTACTGGCTATCTTTATGATGCTCTTTGTAAGAAAGGAATCCACACGTTCATTGATGATGAGGAGCTTCAAAAAGGGGAAGAAATCACACCCTCACTTTTCAGCTCAATTCAAGAGTCCAGGATTGGCATCATTGTGCTCTCTCCTAACTATGCTTCATCTTCTTTCTGCTTAGATGAGCTTGTCGAGGTCCTTCGCTGCATCAAGGGAAATAATCGGTTGGTTTTGCCGGTTTTCTATAAGGTTCATCCTTCTGATGTGCGCCATCAAAGAAACTGTTTCAGAGAAGCAATGGCTAAACATAAGAAGAGATTCAAGAATGACTTTAACAAGCTGCACAAATGGAAGGAGGCTCTGCATCAAGTGGCTAATTTGTCCGGCTATCATTTTAAAGATGGGTAACTTCAATTCGTATACCTCTTTTTATAATTGTTTTTCATGTATCAAAATATTACAATTTTGCATTGTAAAAGGTATCTATGTGTGTGTATTTGTATTAACTAGCCTTGTTGGACAGGGTTGGATATGAACATAAGTTAATTAAAAATATTGTGGAAGACATTTCAAGAAAGGTTAGGCGTGTGCCTTTGCCAGTTGCTGATTACCCTGTTGGACTAGAGTCTCGAGTATCAGAAGTAATTTCACTTTTGGAAATTGAATCTGATGATGCAGTTCATATGGTAGGAATACATGGCATTGGTGGAATAGGAAAAACAACACTTGCTCTTGCAGTTTTTAACTTGATTGCAGACCATTTTGAATGTGTGTGCTTTCTTGAAAACATGAGAGAAAATTCAAATAAATATGGGTTGGTACATTTTCAAAATATCCTTCTTCGTAAGATGTTAGGGAAAGAGGGAGTCCAGATAGACGGTGTTAAAGAAGGAACCTCACAGATACAACAAAGGCTTTGTCGAAAGAGAGTTCTTTTGATTCTAGATGATGTTGATGAACAAGAGCAGTTAAAATCTATTGCTGGAAAACCTGATTGGTTTGGCGGTGGTAGTAGAGTCATAATTACAACACGGGATACACATTTGCTAAAACTCCATGGTGTTGAAAGGACATATGATGTACAATGTTTAAATGAGGAAGAATCCTTAAATTTGCTTATGTGGAAAACTTTTAAAAGTGATACTATTATCCCAAGTTATGCAGATGTTTTAAATCGTGCAATAACTTATGCCTCTGGGCATCCACTGGCTTTGGAATTAATAGGCTCCAACTTGTTTGGAAAAGAAGTACAGGTTTGGGAATCTGCTTTGGATCAATTTGAAAAACATCTTGATCATAAAATACATAAGATATTTCGAGTAAGTTTTGATGCTTTGGGAGAACAAGAGCAAATTGTTTTTCTTGATATTGCCTGTTGTTTTAAAGGATATACATCAAAGGAACTTAGTGATCTACTTGAAGCTCATTATGGGCGTTCCATGAAATATCATATTGAAGTGCTAGTTCAAAAATCTCTCATAAAGATCAATCATCATTATAAGGTGACAATGCATGACTTGATAGAGGACATGGGCAAAGAAATTGATAATCTAGAAAAATCAGCTGAAATGCCTGGGAAGTGTAGAAGATTATGGTACTATAAAGACGTAGTTAAAGTTTTAGAAGACAATCAAGTAAGTGATAAATTTCTCTAATAACTTTGTTAAATGTCCATGTTCATGCACTTATATTTTAACTAATTTGTGTTTGTAATCTTGTGTTGAAAGGGGACTAGCGTCACTGAAATCATATATCTAGAAGTTCCCTCATTTGAAGTGAAAGGAGATGAAGATCCATTTAAAAAAGAGGGAAATAAAGATGTAGCAGTGAAATGGGATGGAACAGCTTTTAAAGAGATGAAAAACCTGAAAACACTTATCATAAAAAATGGTTGTTTTTCTGAAAGACCCAAACATCTTCCAAAGAGTTTAAGAGTATTGGAATGGCAGAAATATCCTTCAGAGTATTTTCCACTTGATTTTCAACCAGAGATGCTCTGCATACTCAAGTTACCTGATTATGTCTACCCATCACCCAAGTTAGATAGCATATCCAAGGCAAGTGTCCTAAATTCTTTTTTATGATTTAATTGTGTCTCAGTCAATTCCTATGTATTTTATTTATTTGACGCTTCTTTTTCTTTTTCTGTTTTGATTTGTTTTTTTCTTTTCAGAAATTAGTGAGCCTGAAAGTTTTGAAATTTAATGGCAGCAATTCTTTGAAAGAAATACCTGATGTGTCTAGTCTTCATTCTTTACAAGAATTATCTTTCAAAGGATGTAGAAATTTAGTTACAGTTGACAATTCAGTTGGTTTTCTACCCAAACTTAAAATATTGAATGCTGAAGATTGCGACAAACTGAGTTATTTTCCACCTGTTATCCAATTGCCCTCACTGGAAGCTCTTTTTCTATCTGGTTGCTCAAGTCTTGAGTATTTTCCAGAAATTCAACAAGAGATTGAAAAAGTTAAATCGCTTGATTTAAGTAACGTCGGCATAAAAGATTTGCCATGTTCATTTCGTAATCTTTCTAGATTGCGGGATTTGTATTTAAATGGAAGTGAAATGTGTAAGATGCCAAGTGTCATTACCATGATGCAACAACTGTCTTCCTGTGATATTAAGGGAGGAGGCAACAATAAGGGAAGGGTATCAGGAAAGCTGGAGGAAGGGTTTCAAGGAATGCTCACTCGCTTACTCCCCTCTGAAAATCTAACTTCTCTTTTTCTTGAAAACACCAATTTGTCAGATGAGTTTTTTCCGTTAGCTGTTGCATGGTTTCCCAATGTGGAATGGTTAGACCTAAGAGGCAATAATTTCACATCCCTTCCTGAATGCGTCCAACAATTTCGCTTTCTAAGAAAACTCACAGTGAATGATTGCACGCATCTTCGGGAGATTAGAGGAATTCCACCAAACTTGGAATACTTCTCAGCAGTAAACTGCAAATCCTTGAGTCCCAGGACCAAACACTTGTTACTCAATCAGGTTTTCTTACTTTAATAATTCATATTAAATTAATAATGTTGATAATAATATGTGCTAAACTACTGCCTATTCATAGGGATGGTACGAGGATAGATCGACCACCTTTTTGATTCCAGGTGAAAGGATTCCAAGGTGGTTTGAGCAGCGCTGCAGCGGCGGAACTTGTATTTATTTCTGGTTTCGTGGCACCATATTCCCTGCCAAATCTCTTTGCGTTGCATTTCTACTCAATGATCACATCCCTTCCCTTAGTCGAGTAAGAATCTTATTGAGCATCAATGGCAAACTAGTTTCCTTTAAAGGTTTCGAAATGGAGCAATTACTTATTCTTAATATGAATTCACTCTCTAATTGGTGCGCATCATTTCCGGAAGAAGGATGGAATCGTGCACTACCAGAATGTGAAGAAGGATGGAATCTTGCGGATGTTTCATTTGTAGCATATGACAAAGACAACGAAGAAATCCCAAGTGAGTCAATTGCAGAAGAGATTGGAATGCACGTAGTGAAACAAATGGACAGTAGTATAATTCAAGATATTCGATTCACTTGTCCTTACATAATGACAGAACTAATTATAATGATGATGATGGTGTCAATAGTATTGCCCAATCATAAGAAGCAGCCCTTACTTCTGGAAACATGCATTGGTTTGTGGACATTGCTCTTTCTAACACACTGGTTTTTGTGGGAAGCACAGGAGCACTCTATGAGTCACGATTGGGAGGATTAAATATCAGCCTTGGTTCAATGGCATCCACATGCACTGTTACTGATTTTAGTTATTGCCCCCATTTCATTTTCACCATAATAACTTAGTGTTATTTATTTCGTCAATAGTCAAGAGAAAGAAAGAAAATAAATGCATCACAGGAAGTGGATACATGATGTTTGGCCCCATTTGATAGCTATGCAATTGCAAGGTATATATATAACCCTCTTGCACACAGTGATGAATTTGAATAAATTTTCATTGGTTTATGTAAATTTTTTTTTTTTTTTTGATACTTTGGTTTATGTTAAAATGTTTGCTTCTTTCATTTACTTATTGCTTTGTAGGCAGCACAGGAGAAGAAGACAGGTTGAGGCCCCAGTTTTGGTTTGATTTGCATTATTAGTCCATGATGCCAATGACAAAGGAGACTGATTTTCAAGCAGGGATGCAATCATGCAGTTGTTCTGTCACATATGTATATATGTATAATGTATTCATTATCAAAGACATCCCTCGGTAGCATAACAATGTAATTGATATGCAACTTATCCTAGTGTTTCCTTCCATTGCAGGCTTCATTTGAGTCAATTGCTGTGTTGTCTCAGTGACTCATTGTTGCATACATTTCCTTCATTTATCTTTGCCACTCATAAGTTTGTGAATTTCTCTACTTGATAGAATTCAATTGAAAGGAAAACCCCATTTCTTTTTTGAACAAAGCATGATAAACAAAATCATGGAATGAAGATTTCGTGATAATAAATTCAAGATTTGCCTTGCAATTATAGTCAAGAGTTGGTGCATTACAGACATAACTCGTGTGACAGCCATCGTGAGCATCAAAGGCGAGCAAGTTTCCCGTGGCAGTGGGAGAACCAAAATGCAGGAACTGTATTTTTTTTATCTGTCCCTGACAAATAAACAGTTTCATTTGGATGAAATAAGTTTGAAAATGAATGGATTCATGCTGAAGCAAATATGTAACCCTCTGGTGGCTGGTGCACAGTCAATTTGAATCTTTATTCTTTACTTTATGTTATTGAAGTCTTTGCTTCTTTCTTTTACTCATTGCTTTGTAGACAAGAATACAAGAAGACATGTTGAGGCAATGAGGCGGCCAATGCGAAATGAGGCTGATTTTCAGTTCAATTCAGATGTAAGCAAAACTATCACATTGTGTATATATTCATTATTATTATTATTATAGACAATTTCCTTGTTTTTTAACCTTTTTTTAATTCTGTATGTGCTTCTTAGAAGCAATTTAAGACATGAATGTCATCTCCACTTTGTACAAAGCTTGACAAATGGGAAGTCAAGAATTCACAGGTGATTACTAATTTAAAATGAGTACGTGCAGAAGGATCAAATAATTTGTTACTTCACTCATTATTAGGCACCTTAGATTAGAGTTTTGTGAATTACAAAAATAATTTGTTCACATTTGGTAGTAATTACAATTTTGCAGCAAGTGGATTTCTTTCATCAAAGCTGTGCAAGTTTGCCAAACACTTTTTGTAATTCAGCATGCTAGTTTCTAGGAACCAAGAATCGGAGAAATTTTGTTCACAATAAAGCTTGTGACTTAATACAGAGTGTTACAAGAATAGACTTTGTAATAATACAGAAAAGCATAGACAGAAAATTTCAAGGAAACAGTGGCATTATCACAGAGTGTCACAAGAATAATACAGAAAATTTCACATCATATAAGGGATAATCTTAATTAATAAAAGCATAGACTTTGTAAAAAGTTAATGCCCCATAAATGATAAAAAGCATGCTCTAAATTCCAACATGTATGTCCCCGTTCATACACCTTTACTTCCTTCCATTCTAAGATTTCCATAGTGCTGTTTTAATATTGCTAGAGTTCTATTGTGCGAAGAAGTTGCATGGGGAAGAACCATAACGCGCGGATTTGTGTGCGTGCAATGCAACAAGAAAAGAATAAAGAAGAGTCTCATAAGATTTTATAGCGGACCCATATGAACACAATCACATACATTATGTTACATCATATCAATTTGATCATGTTGCTCCATATTCTGTTCTCTTTCCGCGTATTTGATCGAGTCTCATAAAATTTTAATCGAGTCAATTAGATCTTGTTGCTTCATACTCTGTTAATTAATAAAAAAGCACAGAGACTACTGTTTACTTTATTCAGGAAAAAAAAAGTAGTTAGAAGTCCACACAAAAGATAATATATTTATGCAACATAATTTGCTTTTGCAGAAAAGCATGTTCTAAAATCCAACATTTGTCTACTCATTCATACATCTTTTGACCATAAAGGATTAAGCAGTGATATCACTCTCTCTCTCTATATATTTACTACTTTTCTTTGTCTGGTTTTCATGATCATCCAACACTCCAACCATATATACAACCTAACAACCAACCATTCTATCATCCTTATTGCTTCCATCTCATGGGTCAGCAATACTCCTCCTCCTCTGCCCATCCCTTTTCCTCCTTCAGCTATGCATGGAAATATGATGTGTTTATTAGTTTCAGAGGCGAAGATACTCGCTACAGTTTTACTGGCTATCTTTATGATGCTCTTTGTAAGAAAGGAATCCACACCTTCATTGATGATGAGGAGCTTCCAAAAGGAGATGAAATCACACCCTCACTTCTCAGCTCAATTCAAGAGTCTAGGATTGCCATCATTGTCCTCTCCACTAACTATGCTTCTTCTTCTTTTTGCTTAGATGAGCTTGTCCACATCCTTCACTGCATCAAGGGAAATAATCGGTTGGTTCTGCCGGTTTTCTATAATGTTGATCCTTCTGATGTTCGCCATCTGAGAAAGAGTTTCGAAACAGCAATTGCGAAGCATGAGAAGAGATGCAAGGATGACATGAACAACAAGGTGGATAAATGGAAGAAGGCTCTCCATCAAGTAGCTAATTTATCTGGCTACCATTTCAAACATGGGTAACTTCACTTCGGACACTTCTTTTTGTAATTGCTTCTCATTTATCAGTTATCACCCATTAAAGTTGAGTTGTAAAAGTGTCTGTGTGTATGTTTGTTGGGCAGGGATGGATATGAACATAAGTTTATTACAAATATCGCGGAAGACATTTCAAGAAAGATAAGCCGTGTACCTTTGCCAGTTGCTAACTACCCTGTTGGACTAGAGTCTCGAGTGTCACCAGTAATTTCACTTTTGGAAATGGATTCTTGTGATCAAGTTCACATGGTAGGGATACATGGAATTGGTGGCATAGGAAAAACAACTCTTGCTATTGCTGTTTATAACTTGATTGCTGATCATTTTGAAGATGTGTGCTTTCTTGAAAACGTGAGAGAAAATTCAAGTAAATATGGCTTGGTACATCTTCAAAATAATCTTCTTTGTAAGTTATTAGGGAAAGAAGGAGTCCAGATAAAGGGTGTTAAAGAAGGAACCTCACAGATACAACAAAGGCTTTGTCGAAAGAAGCTTCTTTTGGTTCTGGATGACGTTGATGATCTCATGCAGCTACAAGCTATTGCTGGAAAACTTGATTGGTTTGGTCGGGGTAGCAGAGTTATTATTACAACACGAGACACACATTTACTAAAGTGTCATGGTGTTGAAAAAGCATATGAGGTAAATGGTTTAAATATGACACAGTCTTTTGAGTTGCTTATTAAAAATGCTTTTCACAATAACAATGTTAGCCCAAGTTACAGACCTGTTTTAAGTCGTGCAATAACTTATGCTTGTGGACATCCACTGGCTTTGGAAATAATGGGCTCCAACTTGTTTGGGAAAGAAGTAGAAATTTGGGAATCTGCATTGGATCAATTTGAAAAACATCTTGATAATAAGATACATAACATACTTCAAGTAAGTTTTGATGTTTTGGGAAAAGAAGAGCAGAGTGTTTTTCTTGATATTGCATGTTGTTTTAAAGGACATACATTAGAGAAAGTTACAGACCTACTTCAAGCTCATTATGGGAGTTCCATGAAATATCATATTGGAGTGTTGGTTGAAAAATCTCTCATAAAGACTGATGGAGCTGGAAGAGTGACAATGCATGATTTGATAGAGAACATGGGCAAAAAATTGTTCTAAGACAATCACCAGAAGCTCCTGGAAAGCGTAGTAGGTTATGGTTCCATAAAGATATCGTTAAAGTTTTAGAAGAAAATCAAGTAAGTAATAAATTTCTCTTCGCAAGTTTATTGAAGACATTGTTTATTATGCATATGTTTTAATTAACCCATGTTTTAAATTTTGTGTTGAAAGGGGACTAGCGCCATTGAAATCATATACCTGGAGTTTCCCTTATTTAAAAGGGCTGAAGATGTAGACGTGAAATGGGATGGAAAAGCTTTTAAAGAGATGAAAAACCTAAAAACACTTATCATAAAAAATGGTTGTTTTTTCGAAAGTCCGAAACATCTTCCAAACAGTTTAAGAGTATTGGAATGGTGGAAATATCCTTCAAAGTATTTTCCACGTGATTTTCAACCACAGATGCTCTGCATACTCAAGTTGCCCTATAGTCTCCTTATTTCACCCAAGTTTGACAGTTTATCCAAGGCAAGCCTACTAAATTCTTTTTTATAATTTTCAGATTTTGTGTGTTAGTCAATTGATATGAAGTTTTATTTGTTTGACTCTTCTTTCTCTTTTTCTATTTTTTTTTCATTTCAGAAATTGGTGAGCTTGAAAGTTTTGAAATTTGATTTCAGTGTTTATTTGAAAGAAATACCTGATGTGTCTAATCTCCAAAATTTAGAAGAACTTTCCATCAGAAAATGTGGAAATTTAGTCAGAGTTCACACTTCAGTTGGTTTTTTAAAGAGACTTAAAATTATGAATGCTGAAGATTGCAGCAAGCTGAGGAGTTTTCCACCTACTATCAAATGGCCCTCACTGGAAGACCTCCATCTATCAGGTTGCTCAAGCCTTGAGAATTTTCCAGAAACTCCAGAAGAGATGAAAAATCTAAAAATGCTTATTTTGAATGGCACTGGTATAAAAGACTTGCCATGTTCATTTCATAATCTATCTCGATTGTGGCATTTGGGAATAAGGGGAGATAAGATGTGTAAGATACCAAGTGTCATTGGCATGATGCCAGGACTGTCTCGTTGTGAGATTGAGGGAGGAGGCAATAAGGGGAAGGTATCAGCAAAGCATGCAGAGAGGCTTCAAGGAATATTAGTCACTCACTCCCTCCACTCTTTAAATATGAGCATTCTTTCTCTCACAAATGGCAATTTGTCAGATGACTTTTTTCCACTAGCTGTTGCATGGTTTCCCAATGTGAAGTTCTTAGACCTATCAGGGAATAATTTCACAGTCATTCCCGAATGCATCCAAGAATTTCACTCTCTATTGCGTCTGGATGTGGACGATTGCAAGCATCTTCAAGAGATCAGAGGGGTTCCACCAAACTTGAAAACTTTCTCAGCACTGAACTGCAAATCTTGGAATCCCATGGCCACAAGCGTGTTAGTCAATCAGGTATTTGTTTCCTTTATACTTAAAAGATTTAAAATGAGATGATAATTGATATTCAATGTTGGATCAATGTCTTTTTTTATGAATGACAGGAAGTGCACCAGAATAGGGACACCTGGTTTGCACTGCCAGGAAGAAGCATTCCAGGGTGGTTTGAGCATCGCAGTTGGGGTTCTTCTATTTCTTTCTGGTTTCGTGGCAAGTTCCATTCCGAAGCTCTTTGCCTTGCAATTCTACTCAAGGATGATCTGCGTTCCTCAGTTTGGATAGAACCAATCCTGACCATCAATGGCAGGATATTTTCTGATAGCTTTTCAAGGACCAAAGTGGATCAATTACTTATTTTACATCCTTTGACAGATAGTCCTTTCAATGAAGTATCTTTTGAAAACAAATGGAATTATTTGGAGGCTAAATATAAATATAACCCCAACTGCCGCATGGCCTCAATTGCAGAGGAGATTGGAATCAATATATCCAAGAAGAATAGTATCATAGAAGATATCCGATACAGCGATCCTTACAGAAGGACAAAACTAATGAGGAGATGATGTTAATGATCTCAATAGTGTTGCAAAAGAATAAGAAGCAGTCCTTGCTCGTGAAGACATGCATAAGTTTGTGGACGTTGATGTTTCTAACACGCAAACTTTGTGTTTTTGATGATTAACGATGGGGCACCACTGGTCCAAGGTAAATTACTCATTTTAGTCATCCCATTCTTTCTGATCAATAATCATTTTCCACCTACATGATGGAACAAATTGAACAAACTACTCAAATAAGCGATGGGACTAGAAGAATGCTTGGTTGATCTTGTTCTTGTTCCCAAAAGAAACAAAAAAAAAAAGGAAGCAATCTTGTTTTTTAAATTTAATCAGTAGTGACAACAAAGAAAACAAACACATTACAAAAATTTCCATGCTTGTATTACTATTTGGATTGATGTTATATGAATATTATGTGAGATTAGCAAGTTTACTGCGGACTTTAATTTCGGCTTTGCTGGTTTGATTCCAAGGGTGAAATAGAGATAACAATTCCATATGTTACTTGGTACTTTGAGCATCAGTTTTACTAGCTAGGAATACAAACCGGGTTTATGGTTTTCCCTATTCCATGCTTTCCTGAACCCTTGGTGCAATTGCAAGGAAAATAGAATAACCCTGTTGCCCATAGTCAACTAGAATATTTAATCTTTGCTTTATGTTGAGTCTTTGATTCTTTCATTTACTAATTACTTTGTAGGCAACAAGAAAAGAGAAGAGAAGATATGCTGAAGTCTGGCTTTTGGTTTTATTTGCATTGTGTCCATGCTGCCAATGCCAAAGGAGGTTAATTCTCAATTCAGGTTTGGTGAAAGAAAAAGTATTACATGTGTATTCATTATTATCATTTTGGTGTCATAAATTGTTGAATTCTGTATGTGCTTCTTAGAAGTAATTTAAGACATGAATGTCATCTCTACTTTAATTTGTACAAAGCATGACAAATGGAAAGTCAAGAATTCATAGGTGATTACTACCTTTGAAAGATTTATGCTCCCCACAGAACTAAGCTTAAACTCTTTTTCTTAATTTTTTTTTCTTTTGATTTGGTTGATGCATGTAATACATATAATAAACACCAACTTTTCCGAAGGCTTCAAAATGAAAGAAAGCTGTCAATACTCAATACAGCAGCAACTAATTTTTTTTTAGTGAATTCATTCACTTGTTAAATTCTGCAGTGAAAATTAGGAGTTAAAACTACTAAGCAAAACTCTTTTTTCATATACTAATTACTCTTTATTATGAATTTTTTCTAATAAATAGTTTTGAAGGTGCACACTAAAGCTAATCTAAACACACAGACGTTACAAAGTTAAACTGATTAACATGATAGCTGTAGTTAGATTGATTACTTGGATACAAAGAACCAACAAGATTGAATTAAAAAGTAAGTTATTTTTTTTTTGGTGACAAAAAGGTAAGTTATTTTGGTTGTAAGATTAGTGGGAGAGAAAGATTCTTTGCTCAACAGTAATGGAAGATAGTGTTTATAATCAGTCAGTGGTAGAACACGAAAATAATAATGATTGTGGAGGGTAGAAATTACAAAACACTGTTATGTTGTCCAAAGTGAATTAGTCTCTTTCTTTCCCACCTTCCTTGAAATTTGTATAGAATGCAAGAAGAAAACATGGTGGACCCTGATTTCTTCATTCTGTCTCTATGGTTGTAATTTGCTGTCTAATTTTTAAATATGGTTGTACAAATTATGTAGAGATTTTGAGTAACTCTTTTTTATACTACTCAGTCTTTCATTTAGCAAGGTCACTAATGAAAAATCTAATATTACCTAGTTTTTTTAAGCAAATATTTATTTTAGTATGATTAAAAGTTGTGTATTTGTTTGAGGGTGGAAACTCTCATGCAGATAACTTTATGTGAAGTTGATAATTTAACACCTTTAGATGACAATCTGATCAAATATTTCAAATCATCAACGCTTTTAACAAGCAACTTCATGTGAAGTCGACTGCGCACCTGAGTATTCACCTTGTTTGAGACTGGAGGAATATAATTTGTGTTTTATGGTGGATTCTTCTAACAGAGTAGTCATAAAGGATGTTATAATTAATTGATTTGGCATCATAATATTGCCTTTGTTCTATTCAGCATGAAAGATTTATTGCATGAAGTTCTGTAACAAGTATAGATGTTGAAAGAAATTCTTTTTATTTATTTAATTACAGAGAAAAAATGAAAAAGGAAAATTAGAATATAAGAAAGTCATAATAACTCTCTTTGTTCTTGGTGACTTGACACTTGAGTCAACAAACAATATATGAATATATATACCTTGGATGAAATTTCGAGGAAAGAACAAAACATGTTGACGCATAATTTTCAACGAGTTAATCACTTAATATTACAATAATTCATGGCCTAAAAAATAGTTACTGTATAAAAATATATATTTAATATTTATAAAAAAATATTATCCTACTAATATGGTAAGTTTAATTTCTCTATCTTCAAAGATTTGAAACATTATCTAATACACAAATTTTGGTATTTCTGGATACTTTTGCACAGCAGAGGCTAGAGGGGCGTTGACCATGTTACTTTCCAGGTATGAGATCCCTAATTCATTTTTTCTTTTGATTCCTAAAAATTTTATCAGGGATAAAAAGTAGGTGCAGTTCAACAAGATCCTCATTAAGTCCTGCATGCTGTTGTCTGCTAGCGGATATCCATGGGTAAAGTTTTTTTTTTTTTAGATAGTTGTGTTAATTAAAAGTAATCATAAGTAAAACACCCTTTGAACTTAGTTTATAAATTAAATATTGTACACCTCCATGAATTCTTTATTTTTTTTTATTTTAATTTTTGTGTTGAGGTATATTATTTTTGTGTTTTTTCTATGCTATCATATGTTGTATTCATGTTTATGTGTTTTGTGAATTTTTCTATGCTAATATTCCGTGTTGTAAATGAGATGTATGGAGGTGTACAATGATATATGTAGTATTAAAGTTTATTTACACATCATGGCAATAATTTTATAATAAAATAAAAGTTTAATACCAAATTCCAAAGGTTTGATCAGTAAATGTATTTAGATTTACACTCATTATTGTCTCTCACTCTCTCTATATATATTTACTACTTTCTTTCTCTGCTTTTCATCATCATCCAACACTCCAACATATATCCTTCTTGCTTCCATTTCATGGCTCTGCAGTTCTCCTTCTCCTCTTCCTCTTCCTCCTCCTGCCATCCCTTTTCATCTTCTTCCATCAAATATGAATGGAAATATGATGTGTTTATTAGTTTCAGAGGCCAAGATACTCGCTTAGGTTTCACTGGCAACATCTACAGTGCACTCCATAAGAAAGGAATCCACACCTTCTTTGATGATGACAAGCTTCAAAGTGGAGAGGAGATCACACCTGCACTTCTCAACGCAATTCAAAACTCCAGGATTGCCATCATTGTGCTCTCTCCTAACTATGCTGCTTCTTCTTTTTGCTTAGATGAACTCCTCCATATCCTTCACTGCATCAAGGCAAACAATCGTTTTGTTTTGCCCGTTTTCTGTGAGGTGGATCCTTCTGATGTGCGCCATCTAAAAAACAGTTTTGGAGAAGCAATGGCTAAGCATGAGAAGAGATACAAGAATGATATGAACAAGGTGGATAAATGGAAGAAGGCTCTAAAAGAAGTAGCCAATTTGTCAGGCTATCATTTCAAACACGGGTATCTTCACTTCCTATGCCTCTTTTTCCTTTTTGTAATTTTTTTTCATTTAACAAAATATCATTATAATTTTGAACTGTAAAAGTATCTATGTGTATGTTTGCTGGGCAGGCAAGGATATGAACATGAGTTTATTAAAAAGATCGTGGAAGACATTTCGAGAAAGATAAGGCGTGTACCTTTGCCAGTGGCTGACTACCCTGTTGGACTTGAGTCTCCAGTGTCAAGACTAATTTCGCTTTTGAAAATGGACTCTACTGATCGAGTTCATATGGTAGGGATACATGGAATCGGTGGCATAGGTAAAACAACACTTGCTCTTGCCATTTATAACTTGATTGCTGATAATTTTGAAGGTGTGTGCTTTCTGGAAAATGTGAGAGAAAACTCACAAAAGCATGGGTTGATGCATCTTCAAAAGGATCTTCTTTATAAGATATTAGGGAAGGAGGGAATCCACATAATAGGTGTTAATGAAGGAATTTCACAGATACAACGTAGGCTCAGCCAAATGAAAGTTCTTTTGGTTTTGGATGACGTTGACGATTCCAAGCAGCTACAAGCTATTGCTGGAAAACTTGATTGGTTTGGTGGGGGTAGCAGGGTCATAATTACAACACGGGACACACATTTGCTAAAACTCCATGGTGTTGAAAGGACATATTACGTCCATGGTTTAAATAGGAAAGAGTCCTTTAAGTTGCTTATCTGGAAAGCTTTTAAAACTACTGTTAGCCCACCAAGTTATGCAGATGTTTTAAATCGTGCGATAACTTATGCCTCTGGACATCCACTTGCTTTGGAATTAATAGGCTCCAACTTGTTTGGAAAAGTAGTAGATGTTTGGGAATCTGCATTGGATGAATTTGAAAAACATCTTGATGATAAAATACATAACATACTTCGAGTAAGTTTTGATGCTTTGGGAAAACAAGAGCAAAGTGTTTTTCTTGATATTGCCTGTTGTCTTAAAGGATATACATTAGAGGAAACTACTGATATACTTCATGCTCATTATGGACGTTCGATGAAATATCATATTAGAGTGTTGGATGAAAAATCTCTCTTAAAGATAGGTATATGGGGTGACACATTCATGCATGATTTGATAGAGAACATGGGCAAAGAAATTGTTCTAGAAGAATCACCTGACATGCCTGGAAGGCGTAGTAGGTTATGGTTTCACAAAGATATAGTTCAAGTTTTAGAAAACAATCAAGTAAGTAATAAATTTTGCTGAATAACTTTGTTGACATTCCTCGTTTATGGATTTATATTTTAATAATTCATATTTTTTTATTCTGTGTTGAAAGGGGACTAGCGCCATTGAAATCATACATCTGGAAGAGGCAAATGAAGACATAGAAGTGAAATGGGATGGGAAAGCTTTTAAGGATATGAAAAACCTTAAAACGCTTATTATAAAAAATGGTTGGTTTTCCAGAAGTCCTAGACATCTTCCAAACAATTTAAAAGTATTGGAATGGAGGGGGTTTCCTTCAAAATATTTTCCATCTGATTTTCAACCAAAGGAACTCTCCATACTCAAGTTACCCAATAATCTCTATTTATCACCCAAGTTGGATAGTTTATTCAAGGTAGCGTGTACTAAATTCATTTTTTTTTTTTAGTAAACATCCTACTAAGTTTACTTGTTTAACTCTTTTTCTTTCTTCCTTCTTTTAATATATTTTTTTTTTTTTTTCAGAAGTCGGTGAGCTTAAAAGTTTTGAATTTTGATAACAACAATTCTTTGAAAGAAATCCCTGATGTGTCTAGTCTTCAAAGTTTAGAAGAATTTTCATTCCGGGGATGTAAAAATTTAGTTACAGTTCACAGTTCGGTTGGTATTCTACCTAAACTTAAGAGATTTCATGCTGAATATTGTGACAAGCTGAGGAATTTTCCACCTGTTATCAAATTGCCCTCACTGAAAGATTTCAGTCTATATGGTTGCTCAAGCCTTGAGTATTTTCCCGAAATTCTAGAAGAGATGGATAATGTAAAAAGTCTTGATTTGAGTGGCACATGCATAAAACATTTGCCATTTTCATTTCATAATCTTTCTGGATTGCAGTATTTGACAATAAAGGAGGGGAAAATGGGTAAGATGCCAAGTGCAATTTTTATGATGCCACAACTGAAAGATTGTAAGATTTGGGGAAGTGGCAACAAGGGGAGTACTGTATCAGCAGAGTATAAGAGAGTGTATCAAAATATTATTTTGACTTACTTGAAGGAAAGCAATATGGAATATCTTGATCTCACAAACATGAATTTGTTAGATGATTTTTTTCAGCTAGCTGTTGCATGGTTTCCCATGATGACAGATTTAAAACTAGCAGGCAACAATTTCACAGTCCTTCCTGAATGCATCCAACAATTTCGCTTTCTATTGCGCCTCGAAGTGGATGATTGCCAGCATCTTCGGGAGATTAGAGGATTTCCACCGAAGCTGGAATTCTTTTCAGCATTAAACTGCAAATCATTGAGTCTCGGAGGCACAAACGTGTTACTCAATCAGGTTTTTGTTACTTCTTTAATTAAGAAAGAGAAATAATAGATACTCATAATATAAAATTATCATATTTAACTTAACATTTATTATTTTATATAAATAACATTCTAATTATATATTTATAACATATAATATTATTCATTTAATTCAATAGCAATTCACAAATGAAAACAAAAGGAGGTTATAGTTATCCATGTCTAAAAAGCTATGGTTACCAAAGGAAGAGTACATATGAGATTGTAATTCAGTGTGTTTGATAATAATGCATGCTAAATACTATGAGTTAAACATCAAATCGGCCCTTGAAATTTGAGCTCCAACTGAAATTGACTCCTGATATTTAGAGTTAATCAAAATGGTCACCGACTTTTGCTTACGTAACTCAAGTTAACTCTCAGTCTCATCTTCGTTAACATTAACATTTTATCTACGTAGGCAAATGTTAACAAAAATGAGACTGACTCTCAACTTGAGTTACCGTTAACAAAAGTGGAGAATCATTTTGAGTAACTCTAAATTTCATGGGCCAATTTGACTTAGAGCTAAATTTTGAGGGTGGATTTGATTTTTAATTCTAAATATTACTATTGACAGGAAGCGCATGAGAATGGATGGACCCACTACGTGATGCCAGGTGGAATGATTCCAAGATGGTTTGAGAAGCGCTGCAGTGGAGATTCTATTTCTTTCTGGTTTCATGGCACCATATTCCCTTGCACTGTTTTTTGCTTTGCAATTCTACTCAAGGATGATCTCCCTTCCCCAATTCAAGTAGCACCCATCCTGACCATCAATGGCAACCATGTTTTCCGTGGGCAGAAGACCACAATGGAGCAATTGTTTATTTTTGATCTGTCCACAGAAATTGATTTTGATGTAACACGTCGTTTTGAAAAAGGATGGAATCATGCGGAGGTTTCATATGAAGCATATAATTGTGACGAAAAGGTCATCCCAAGTGAGTCAATTGCAAAAGAGATTGGAATGGACGTATTCAACCAAATTCGTAGGAGTACGATTCCACATATTCGATTCAGTGATCCTTACAAAATGACAGAACTTATTATAATGATGATGATAGTCTCAATAGTGTTGCCCGACCCTGAGAAGCAACCCTTGCTCCTTGATACATGCATTGATTTGTGGAGAATGCTAAACGGGTGTCACCACTTGTGTAATTATTAGAATTCTTAACATAAGTGTGGTGCTTCCCTTGCTAGGTTGATTCAATATGTTAATTGGTACTTTGAGCAACTCTTCTATATCCTACATTTATGTATATTGAATGATTCTAAATTTGTAACAAATTGAACAAGTGTATGACTGTACTGTTGCAAATCTCATCTTGTTCTAATATATAAAGAAGTGCAGACTTATGCTATTTTTGTTATGTTTTTCTGGCTAACTTGGTTGATGAGTGCAAACCATAGAAAAAATGATTTATTGCTTTTACCCTAATCATTAAGCTTTTCTTTTGTCATGTTAAAACTTTCAGTCAATTTTTTCAAAAGAAGAAACTGCAAATTTGCCATGCTGCAAATTTGTCAATATAGCAGCTTCAGTTGGTGTCCACTATAACAATAGTAACATGAATATATATTCAGATACTAACAATTTGTATATTAAATGATTCTGAAGCAAATAAAAAATGGGTAGTAGGTAGCTAGAAATAAAAACAAGGTAAATGTTTTTCCTTGTGTCATGCCTTCCTCAACATTCCTCAGTAGCATAACAAGGTAATTGGTATGCAACTACTCCAATGCCTTGGTCATGTGACTTTCACTACTTTGATGTGGCAGAGGATGGTTACTGCCTTGCCTTTGATGAGTGGCTGCAAACTGCAAAGTATAAGTATTTACTTAATCTGAATTATTTCTATTTTAATTAAGTTTTCTGTTAACTTTTTCAACTAATTTTCACTCTCCTTGTTTTCTCCAAAAGATGCGAAATTGAAGTCATGAAGTAGAGAGAGAGAGATTCCTTGGACAACAGAAGTGGAAGAAAGTGTTAGTGAATTTTATTGGGTGGTAGGTAGAACAGGATAACATAAAATAATACTAATAGTCAGTTGTGTTACGGAAACGTGAATATTTTTCAATACAGAGTAAAAGTAATTTTTAGAAAAGATTGGATGAGACACAATCAGATCCCACTTAATACCCGGTTTTCTTCGACAGAATTTTATTATCAATAAAATTCTCAGGAAAGGTCAGAGGGTCACAGACCAGTCTCACTTATTTCCAACTTCCTTAGACAAAACTACTTTCGCAGTATTATTCTATAAATATTTCTACCCAATAAACCCACTGACAATAAGTATTGATAACTAAACAAACTAACACAGATAAATAAATAAATAACAATAAAAGAGAGAAAGGAAAAAACACACCAATTGATAACGGAGTTCGGCCAAAATCATACATATGTCTCCGGTAAGCACTACTTGTAGTTGATTCCTTTAATATGTGAATATATAGAAGAAATTACATTTTGGATATTTTTAAACTAAGAAACTTAACTCCTATATATAAGGGGTTATACTCCCCCTCCTTCACAAATTCCTTGAATGTGGGGTTTAAAACTAAGCCACCACCACTGCTCATTCACAAATCTCCACCTTGGCGCAGTTTTAGAGACCCAATCAAACGAACATAATGCTGACTCAAATCGTATCATACGTGCAGAATGTGGACCAAATCTAAACAATGTTTAGACTTGGTTGACGTCTCCACCTTAGTCATCATATCTGCAGGATTCTCTGAAGTCTGTCTCTTCTGAAGCATTATCTCCTTAACTTCTAGAATCTCCCGCACAAAGTGATAGCGAACATCCATCTACTTCGTTCTTGCATGATAAACTTGATTCTTCGCTAAGTGAATAGCGTTCTGACTGTCATAGAACACTTCAATGTGCACCTCAATGTGTTCTTGACCAACTCCCAAGTCTTCAAGCAAACTTTGAAGCCAAATAGCCTCTTTTACAACTTCTAACACTCCCATAGACTCTATCTCCATTGTGGACAAATCTACCGTTGAGTGTAAAGTGGACTTCCAATTGACTGGTGCTTTTGCTAGACTGAACAAGTAACCAGTCATTGATCTTCACCTATCCAAATCTCCTTCATAATCGGAATCACAATATCCGACTATGCCTTGACCAAGGGAACCTTTCTGCTCAAATACCAATCCAATATCTGAAGTATTTCGAATATACCGCAGAATCCATTTGACAATTTGCCAATGACGTTTACAAAGATCATGCATATGCCTGTTAACAACTTCAACTGTCTGAGCAATGTCAAGCCTTAAACATACCGATGCGTACATCAAGCTACCAACTGAGTATTTGATCACTAACACCGCCACATCAAACTGCGAAACACGCCGTCCGAATCTCCATTGTTGGAAAGTCTTTCGATGCTTCACATAAATACTCCTAATCAAGAAACTGATCAACCTCTGAATCTTCAACTTCTCTATTTTACTTGTGTACATTTGGCCTATCACAAATTTATTCAACTTGCACACCCCATTTTCTTTTTCAGCAACCCCAAACCCATCTGGCTGAGTCCTATTGATTTCCCCATCTAATTCACCGTGTACAAACGCGGTCTTCACATCAAGTTGAGCTAGCACTAAATTCAACTGTGCTACCAAAGCCAACAAAATTCTAATGGAGGAATACTTTACATCTGGAGAAAATACCTCATTAAAGTCAATTCCTTCCTTCTGAGCGTAGCCTTTGTAAGTCACGTAGCACGTATACTCAAGA
>JASCZI010181290.1:104934-133583 GCA_036250425.1 Stylosanthes scabra | reverse complement strand
ACTATGCCACTCGAAGTGGGTGTTGATCCACTTGTCGAAGTATCATTTTTCGGGGAATTTGATGCCGCCATTTCAACTCAAAAATAGTATTCAATACAATACAAAAACAGAGCCTAGGACGAACCTTAAGCTCTGATACCAATTTGTTGCGGAAATGTGGATATTTTTCAATACAGAGTAAATTCCTATGAGCTTTACTGTTTTTAGTAATTTCCAGGAAAGATTGGATGAGACACAATCAGATCCCACTTAATACTCGGTCTCCTTCGACAGAATTTTATTATCAATAAAATTCCCAGGAAAGGCCGGAGGGGTCACAGACCAGTCTCACTTACTTCCAACCTCCTTAGACAAAACTACTATCGCAGTATTACTTTACAAATATTTCTACCCATTAAACCCACTGACAATAAGTATTGAATACTAAACAAAATAACACAGATAAATAAACAAACAACAATAAAAGAGAGAAAGGAAAAAACACACCAATTGATAACGAAGTTCGGCCAAAATCATGCCTACGTCTCCAGTCAACACTACTTGTAGCTGATCCCTTTAATATGTGAATATATAGAAGAGATTATATTTTGGGATATTTTAAAACTAAAAAAACTTAACTCCTATATATAAGGGGTTATACTCCCCCTCCTTCACAAATTCCTTCAATGTGGGGCTTAAAACTAAGCCACCACCACTGCCCATTCACAAGTTCATATAGTGGATTTGATTAGTTAGTCTCTTCTTTTTTGCTCCTTCCTTGAAATCTCTATGCTATGCAGGAAGTAACTTGGTGGGCACTTGGCAATGATTGCTTTTCTAGTTTTCTTGGTGTAGTGTAGTCTAAGGAATCATTATGGTTTAAGGAATCATCAGAATAGAATATGTTTGTGTCTTTTCACTTTGATATGCCAAATCACTTTTTTTTTATTCAGCATGATTATATTATTTGGTTATTCTTAATAAACATAATCACCACTAATCACAACATATCTCATTCCCTCCATTCCTTATACACTCCGCACCTTCTTTGCTATTATATCACTTATGTTCTTTTTGTCTTTTCTTGGACCATTTTACAGCACCTCAACAACCATTTTGCAGCATCTCAATAACTTCTGTAGCACCTCAACTAATTGTGCAGTGCTTCAACACCACCAACATTCTGCAGCATATTGTCCTAGTTATTTGCCTTTTGCTTTTCTTTATTTGTCTTTTATTCATAGAATAGTTGTATATAAACAATGTAATGTTACTTCTTCAAATCAATGCAACAGAGATAATTTTCTCTTGTCATTCATTTTATTGCTTTCCTTATGATGGTATCAGAGCTTTAAGCTCTGTTGCTAATCAATGGTGAAAACCACAAACCCAAATACACATACCACTTCAAGTTCTTCCTCATCTTCACCTATGGCTGGAGCACCTTCTCTTACTCCACCCGCAACTCCTCCAGCACCACTAAATCTCTCACAAGACACAGCAAGTCCCTTCTACATCCATCCAAATGAAAACCCAACTTCCGTCCTCATATCTCCAGTCCTCAGCGGCAACAACTATTACTCATGGAGCAGAGTTTTCTCCATGGTTATCATCTCCAAGAACAAGCAAGGCTTTCTTACTGGTAGCATCTCATTTCCATCGACTGATGATCCCTCGTTTCCAGCATGGGAAAGGTGCAACAACCTTGTATTGTCATGGCTCTTCCAATCCCTCTCACCTTCCATAACACAGAGTGTTATCTTTTACAATACGGCCTCTTCTGTTTGGCAAGAGCTTCGAGAAAGATTTTCCCAGACTGATCTCCTAAGGATTGCTGAATTACAGGAGGAGTTCTATAGCTTGAAGTAGGGCACCGCTTCGGTAACAGATTTCTACACTTCCATCAAGACACTTTGGGAAGAGTTGGAGAACTCTAGGTCATTACCCGTCTGCACCGTCTGCAACTGTCCAGGAAATAACCACAGGAGTCAAGACTTCATCATCAAATTCCTCAAGGGATTAGATGATAAGTTCTCTGTGGTTCGTTCTCAAATCCTACTACTGGATCCTCTCCCACCAGTGTCACGCGTTTTTATCATGGTTATACAGCAAGAGAGACAACTGTTGTTCACCAATGGCGCCCTTGAAGAACAGAAATCCTTCGGCGCTGCGTTTGATAGTCATACACAGCAGTCCGGTAAAAATTGCAACTCTCCTTCCTTCAATGATGCGCGCGGCAGCAACTCCTCCAAGATTTGCACATTCTATGGTCGAACAGGGCATACCTTCGACGTATGCTATGGGAAGCATGGTTATCCTCCTGGTCACTCACGATATCCTGGGCGACTGAGGCTTCCCGAATGCAGCGCCGCCATTCCTCAGGTCGCCGCCACCGTTGATGCTTCTTCTCCTTTTTCCTTGTGTGCCCTAACACAGAGAGACAGGAGAACGAGTTCTCACTCTTCAGATTCAGTTTTGGGCCTGACTCAGAAGCAGCACAACACCCTCCTGGCATTCCTTGATAGGGCCGAGGCCCACATTTTAGCTCAAAGGGATAAGAGACCTTCTGCAACTCAAACTGAGCTTCTCCCTATCCCAAGTTTGGGTAACCATTACCTTTGTTCTAGTCATACTTTTTCTATTTTAAATAACTCTTCTTCAAAACTTAATTTTTTAAATTCTTGGATTATAGATTCTGGTGCTACCGATAATGTTTCTTCAAATTTATTTTGGTTTACCTCTTATACACAAATTAATCCCATAACTGTTCCATGCCAAATGGCTCCCAAGTAGTAGCTCACTACAAAGGAGTGGTTGCTTTTTCTCCTTCCTTAATTATATCTGATGTTCTTTATTTACCCCAATTTCATTTTAACTTGATATCAATTTCTAAAATCACTTCCATGTTAAAATGTGAGCTGAAATTCACTGAATTTGCTTGTTTTCTACAGGAATCCAGCAGCTTGAAGATGATTGGTTTGGGTAGTTTGAGACAAGGCCTTTACATCCTCAACCAAACATTCAACCACCAACATCCTCCATCAACACAACCTCTCAATTCCAGCCACATAAATCATGTTACTTCCCATAATTTATGGCATTTTAGATTATGACATCTTTTCGGATCAAGGCTTAAGGCATTACACAAGCAATTTTCTTTTATTTCTATGCATCATGATGAGGCTTGTGATGTATGTCATTTTTCAAGGCAAAAGAAACTCCTTTTTTCTCTTAGTTCCAAAAGAACTAGTGGTATTTTTGATATAATTCATTTAGATATTTGGGGTCCTTTTCGACAACAATCAATTCACCATCACAAATATTTTCTAACAATTGTTGATTATTTTAGTCGTTTCACTTGGGGTAGTTTGTTAAAATCAAAAAGTGAAGTTTCACAACATGTTAAGAATTTTATTGCATTCGTTGAAACCCAATTTGATTCGAAAGTTAAAAATTTACGGTCCAATAATGGACCCGAATTTTTGCTACACGATTTTTATCAATCTAAAGAAATTATTCATCAACGGAGTTATGTCGAAACACCCCAACAAAATGCACGAGTCGAACACAAACATCAACACACTTTAAATGTTGCTCGTGCCCTTCTTTTTCAATCTAATTTACCACTACATTTTTGGTCTTATGACGTGCATCATGCCATGTATATCATCAATCGTGTTCCATCTTTCATTTTTAATTTTCAAACTCCTTTTGAAAATTTGTTCAAAGAAAAATCTCAATATGATGACCTTAAGGTTTTTGGTTGTTTGTGTTTTTCTTCCACTCTTTCAAACCAACGCTCAAAATTTGATGCTAGGGCAAACAAAGCTATTTTTCTTGGTTATCAATTTGGAACTAAGGGTTATCTCACATATATTTTGAATGAAAACAAAATTGTTTTATCAAGAGATGTGGTCTTTTATGAACACATTTTTCCTTATGCTAAACCCAATGATCAAACATCTCAACCCATAAACATTCAGAAACCCATCATTCCTATTGGGTCCTCCATTTATGCACCAAACTCACTTCATTTCCTTCCAGATCCGGTCACACACACTAACCCGCCTAGCCAGCCCACAGACCCGCCTAGAGACCCAATCACCGACCCGGATCCCAACCCTCTCCCTCCTTCCTCCACGAGCCCTACCCTCACTCCCTTCCCACTCACATATTCCCAACGTCGCCACCCAGTTCCCCCTTCCCCCGTCCCAACATCTCTTTCCCCTTCCAACACCCTTGCTCCCGGCGCCGACCCTGTTGCCTCACCGGAGCGCCAGCCGGCCTCCCCACCGCCCTCTCCCCCACTTTCCCACACAACGCCACCCTCCCCAACATCTGCAATTCCCGCTGACGACCATGTCCCAAACCCCCACTCCGTCGCAGCTAGCGCCCTTCCCGACTCCCCACTCACCTCACTGACTACCTTTGCAACTCATCTCTAACTATTCCAACTCAATCATCTTCTTCCTGCGTATACCCTTTATCTAGTGTTCTCTCTTTTTTCACTTTCTCTTCTCATCACCACAGGTTTCTTTCTTCCCTTTACACTGAATGTGAGTCTCGATCCTACCGGGAGGCACTCACCCACAAGCCCTGGCGAGATGCCATGGATGATGAACTTGCTTCTCTTGAACTCAATAAAACTTGGGTTCTGACAGAGTGCCCACCCACCATCAAGCCCATTGGTTGTAAATGGGTCTACAAGCTCAAATGGTGTCCTGATGGTTTGATTGAGCGCCACAAGGCGCGTCTGGTTGCCAAGGGGTTCACCCAAATTGAAGGAGTTGACTTTCTTGAGACCTTCTCGACCGTCGTCAAACTTGCCACCATCCGCATTGTTTTGGCTCTAGCCTCAATTCGTCTCTGGCCGGTTCAGCAATTAGACGTTAAAGAGGAAGTCTATATGCACGTCCCACCCGGTCTCGCTGCCAAGCCCAACCAGTGTTGCTGTCACCTAAAGTCTATTTATGGTCTCCGACAGTCCAGTAGAGTTTGGTATGAAATATTGTCTGATCTCCTACTCTCTTGTGGCTATCAACAAACATTGTTTGATTATAGTCTTTTCCTTAAGATCATTGGCACTGAGATTTGCATTTTACTGGTTTATGTCGATGATATTATTGTTACTAGTGATTGCGTCTCTGAAATTTCAGCTATTAAGCAGACTCTTGATACTCATTTTAAAATCAAAGATTTGGGAATCTTGAAGTATTTCTTAGGCGAAGTAGCTCAATTTGATAAGGGAATTTACTTATCACAGCACAAGTATTGTATTGATCTATTGAAAGATACTGGGTTGTTAGGGGCTAAGCCTACCACAGTCCCCATGGATCACACGATTAAGTTATTTCAAGACACTGGTCCTTTGCTTGATGATCCCTTTGTTTATCGTCGTCTTATTGGCCGCCTTCTCTACCTCACCACTACAAGGCCGGACATTACTTACGCAACTCAGCAGCTCAGCCAGTTCATGGCGAAGCCAACCCAAGCTCATTATCAAGCAGCTCTTCGTGTCCTCCGCTACCTCAAAGGTAATCCTGGCAAAGGACTTCTTTTTCCTCGTACTTCTAGCTTACACCTCTCTGGTTTCAGCGACTCGGATTGGGCAGGATGTCCCGATACTCGCCGCTCCATCTCCGGATATTGCTTCTTCTTGGGCGATTGTTTAGTTTCTTGGAAATCCAAGAAGCAAATCACGGTTACACGCTCATCTACTGAGGCGGAATATCATGCCCTTACTAACACTACTTGTGAGTTATTGTGGATCCTGAACCTGTTCAAGTTTCTTCGCATACCTTGTGATCGACCACCAATTTTGTATTGTGATAACCAAAGCGCATTGCACATAGCTGCAAATCCTGTCTTCCATGAACGCACCAAACACCTTGAGGTGGATTGTCACTTGGTTCGGGAGAAAGCAAATTATGAAGCTCCTCCCGGTATCTTCCTCGGGTCAACTTGCTGATATTTTCACCAAAGTCCTCTCTTCACAACCATTCCACTCCAATGTCTCCAAGCTGGGTATTCTGGACTTGTACCATCCTCCAGCTTGAGGGGCATAATAAACATAATCACCACTAATCACAACATATCTCATTCCCTCCATTCCTTATACACTCCGCACCTTCTTTGCTATTGTACCACTTATGTTCTTTTTGTCTTTTCTTGGACCATTCTACCGCACCTCAACAACCATTCTGCAGCATCTCAACAACTTCTGTAGCACCTCAACTAATTGTGCAGTGCTTCAACACCACCAATATTCTGCAGCATATTGTCCTAGTTATTTGCCTTTTGCTTTTCTTTATTTGTCTTTTATCATAGAATAGTTGTATATAAACAATGTAATGTTACTTCTTCAAATCAATGCAACAGAGATAATTTTCTCTTGTCATTCATTTTATTGCTTTCCTTATGACCTAATCTCAATTCTAATATGGTATCAGAGCCTATCCGATCCGGGCCACCCACCAATTCATGTTCACGCCTCTAGACGATCATTTCTAGGCGTGACGGGGGTGTATTACAAGTCCCACATCGACCAAAGATAGGGCCTCTTGATTACTTATAAGTGTGAGGCATCCCTCACCCCTTAAACTAGTTTTGGGATTGAGTTAGGCCCACCTAATCTCAATTCTAATAATTCTGAATCTGATTACATGCTTTTTTTTTGGTTTTGGAGAGGACAAGACAAGCATTGCCATTATTCTTGATTCCCATATTTTTTTTGGTTTTGGAGAGGACAAGACAAGCATTGCCATTATTCTTGATTCCCATGGCTCTGCAATAATCTTCAATTTCCTCCGCTTAAGATATACATCCTAACAGCTAACCATGCAGAAATCATGGTGATTCTTTTAAGATTTTATGTAAAAAGAAATTGTCATAAGTCATAACACAAAGCTCATACGTCCTTTGAAATTTCGAGGCAAGAACTAATATGTTAATGGGATTTCAACATCACAATATAAATTATTAATCAATGGTGTTTACGCGTGGATCGGAGGTGGACCAAAGGAGTCAAGAATGCAGTTTCTGCGTGCTTTCACTTACACCCATTTTTCTCTACTCTCACTCACTCTCTATAAATAGTTACTACTTTCTCTGTATGGTTTTTATGATCATCCAACACTCCAACAAACATAACAGCTCCCCTTATTGCTTCCATCTCATGGCTCTGCAATCCTCCTTCTCCTCCTCCTCTGCCAATCCTTTTTCCTCTTCTTCTATCAGATATAAATGGAAATATGATGTGTTTATTAGTTTTAGAGGCCAAGATACTCGCTCAGGTTTCACTGGCAATCTCTACAGTGCACTCCATAACAAAGGAATCCACACATTCTTTGATGATGACCAGCTTCAAAGTGGAGAGGAAATCACACCTTCACTTCTCAAGGCAATTGAAAACTCCAGGATTGCCATCATTGTGCTCTCTCCTAACTATGCTTATTCTTCTTTTTGCTTAGACGAACTCCTCCATATCCTTGACTGCATCGAGGCAAACAATCGCTTGATTTTACCGGTTTTCTGGGAGGTGGATCCTTGTGATGTGCGCCATCTAAAAGAGAGTTTTGGAGAAGCAATGGCTAAGCATGAGAAAAGATACAAGGATGACATTAACAAGGTGGACAAATGGAAGAAGGCACTCCATCAATTAGCTAATTTGTCCGGTTATCATTACAAACATGGGTAACTTTACTTCGTATACCTCTTTCTTTTTATTTTATTTATCAAAATATCATTACAATTTTGAATTGTAAAAATATCTATGTGTATGTTTGTTGGGCAGGGATGGATATGAACGTAAGTTTATTGAAAAGATCGTGCAAGACATTTCGAGAAAGGTAAGCCGTGTACCTTTGCCGGTGGCTGACTACCCTGTCGGACTAGAGTCTCGGGTGCCAGAAGTAATTTCACTTTTGGAAATGGATTCTAGTGATCGAGTTCACATGGTAGGGATACATGGAATCGGTGGCATAGGTAAAACAACACTTGCTCTTGCTGTTTATAACTTGATTGCTGACCATTTTGAAGCTGTGTGCTTTCTTGAAGACGTGAGAGAACATTCAGAAGAACCTGGGGGGTTGGTGAATCTTCAAAAAGATTTTCTTTGTAAGATATTAGGGAAGGAGGGAGTCCACATAATAGGTGTTAGGGATGGAATTTCACAGATACAACGTAGACTCAGCCAAATGAAAATTCTTTTGGTTTTGGATGACGTTGATGAAGAAGAGCAGTTAAAAGCTATTGCTGGAAACCTGATTGGTTTGGTCGTGGCAGCAGAATCCTTATTACGACAAAGAACAAACGATTGCTGAGAGGTACAAGGACATACGAGGTACAAGGCTTAAATGAGGAAGAGTCCTTGGATCTGCTTACTTGGAAAGCTTTCCAAAGAAATACTGTCAGCCCAAGTTATACAGATGTTTTAAATCGTGCAATAACTTATGCTTCTGGACATCCACTAGCTTTGATATTGATAGGCTCTGACTTGTTCGAAGCAAGTGTACAAGAATGGGAATCTGCATTGGTTGAATTTGAAAAGCATCTTGATAATAGATTACATAAAATACTTCAAGTAAGTTTTGATTCTTTGGGAAAACAAGGGCAAGATGTTTTTCTTGATATTGCCTGTTGTTTTAAAGGATATAAAAGGACAGAAATAAGAGAAATGCTTGAGGCTCATTATGGGCAAAACATGGATCATCATATTAAGAGATTGGTCCAAAAATCTCTCATAAAGATCAGTCAGTATGATGTGGTGACAATGCACGACTTGATTGAGGACATAGGCAAAAAAATTGATGATCTTGAAAAATCAGCAGAAATGCCTGGAAAGCGTAGAAGATTATGGTTCTATGAAGAAGTAGTTAAAGTTTTAGAAGACAAACAAGTAAGTAATAAATTTTTCTAATAACTTTGTTACATGTCCGAGTTTATGTACTTGTATTCTAACTAATTTGTGTTGGTAATTCTGTGTTGTAAGGGGACTAGTGCCATTGAAATCATATATCTGGAATTTCCTTTATTTGAACCGAGAGGAGATGAAGATCCGTTTAAAAAAGAGGGAAATAAAGATGTACAAGTGAAATGGGATGGAACAGCTTTTAAAGAGATGACAAACCTGAAAACACTTATTATAAAAAATGGTTGTTTTTCCGAAAGTCCCAAACATCTTCCAAAGAGTTTAAGAGTATTGGAATGGTGGAAATATCCTTCAGAGAATTTTCCAAGTGATTTTCAACCAGAGATGCTCTGCATACTCAAGTTACCCAATTATGTCTACCCATCACCCAAGTTGGATAGCTTATCCAAGGCAAGTGTTCCAGATTCCTTTTTATGATTTAAATGTGTCAGTCAATTCCTATGAATTTTATTTGTTTGACTCTTTCTTTTTGTTTTGATTTTTTTTTCTGTTCAGAAATTGGTGAGCTTGAAAGTTTTGACATTTGATGAGAGTGATTATTTGAAAGAAATACCTGATCTGTCTAGTCTTCAAACTTTACAAGAACTTTCATTTAGATGGTGTACAAGTTTAACTACCATTGACAGTTCAGTTGGCTTTCTACCTAAACTTACAAGGTTAAATGCTAATCATTGCGACAAACTGAGGAATTTTCCACCTGTTATCCAATTGCCCTCATTAGAACATCTCAATCTATTTGGTTGCACAAGCCTTGAGTATTTTCCAGAAATTGAAGGAGAGATGAAAAATGTTACACGGCTTCATTTGCTTTGCACTGGCATAAAAGATTTGCCATTCTCATTTCGTAATCTTTCTGGATTGTGGAATTTGTGTTTAAGCGGACATGAAATGTGTAAGTTGCCAAGTGTGATTGGCATGATGCCACAACTGTTATACTGTTATATTGAGGGAAGAGGCAACAAGGGAAGGATATCAAGAAAGGTGGAGGAAGGTTTTCAAGGAATACTGACTCACTCACTCCCCTCTCAAAATCTAGGATCTCTTCATCTCATAAACAGCAATTTGTCAGATGAATTTTTTCAGCTAGCTCTAGCATGGTTTCCCAATGTGAAATGGTTAGACCTAAGAGGCAATAATTTCACTGTGCTTCCTGAATGCATTCAACAATTTCACTTTCTAGAAAAACTGATAGTGGATGATTGCCTTTATCTTCGGGAGATTAGAGGGCTTCCACTAAACTTGAAAAAGTTCTCAGCAGTAAATTGCAAATCCTTGAGTCCCAGGGCCAAAAGCTTGTTAGCCAATCAGGTTTTGCTACTTTTTAATTAATCTAGAATGTAGATATGACATTATAATTAGTAATGCTGATAATAATATGTGCTAAACTAGTGCTCTGACATTATGATTCATTCATAGGGATTGCACGAGGGTAGATCGACCTCCTTTTTGATGCCAGTTGGAACGATTCCAAGGTGGTTTGAGCAGCGCCGCAGCGGTGGAACTTGTATTTCATTCTGGTTTCGTGGCACCAAATTCCCTGCCAAATCTCTTTGTGTTGCAATTCTACTCAAGGATCACATCCCTTCCCTTCGTGAAGTTAAAACCTTCTTGTGCATCAATGGCAAAGTAACTTCCCTGGATAATACCGGAGTGGAGCAATTACTCATTTTTAATATGAATTCACTCCTTAGTTGCTGCCCACCACTTGGTGAACATGGATGGAATCATGCGGAGGTTGTTGTAGTTGAAGGACGTGACAATGACGACAAAAAGGTCCCAAGTGAGTTAATAGTAAAAGAGATTGGAATGCACGTAGTGAAGCAAAATGATACTAGTATAATTCAAGATATTCGATTCACTGATCCTTACAAAATGACACAAGTGATTATGATGATGATGATGCTCTCAAAAGTATTGCCCAACCATAAGAGGCAACCTCTGCTCCTGGAGACATGCATAGGTTTGTGGACATTGCTCTTTCTAACACACACTCTTTCAGGCACCCATACTGAATGATTTGGATAATAACAGGGTCGGAAGGATTTGATATCAGTGTGACTTCAATGGCATCCACGCAGCTAGAGTGATATTCACCTTGTATGAAATGCACATATTCTTCTTGTTTTATGAAAAAAGAATATTACATGACAGAATTCACCATGCTTGTGTACTTGAGATATCTATTCAGTATGTTACTCCGAATGATTATGAATTATTAACAAATGGGAACTACCAAGCTAGGAATGCAAATAACTAGTTTATTAGTCTTATCTCAGAGAATTCGGAGCACAAACAATAGAAAGACTTCATAAAAAGAAGATGGCCATGCCATAGTTACTCTAGGCGAACAAAGTAAAACACAAAAACTCCTCTTCTTATTGGCAGACTTATCAAAACTGGATCACTAGATATGCTAACCACAGCCACCAGTGAACAGAACAAAATCTCAATTCAGTCATTAACAGGATAATAATGTAATTCGAAAGCAAAAATGAAGACATATTATTGGTTATGGTAGGTTATTGTTATTTCTGCTTTGTTGAAAAATTGTTATCTTATGATTTCAACATAATAAATTGATAATGCTGCTGACTCTAAAAATTCAAAAATCTACATTTTTATTTGAAAAGAAAAACTGAAAATTGAAGTAACTCTTAAAAGTTAAATGCGATTATTAAGGAGCACCCAATGACCCAATCCAATTATTTATAGCATAACATAAAGTTGTGATAGAGAATTCTATACCATTAATCTAATTATTTTCTTAATATTTAAAACGATAAAAAATTCAACTATAAAAATTACTTTTTAAAAATATTAAAAATGCAAAAAATATAAGATATTTTCTACGTAGAATTAGTAGGCTTGGCACTAACAACATTAAGAAGAAGCTCATTTACCCATTTAGCCCTTTTTAGTTACCCCCAATTGATTTATACTTACTAACAACATTCACTCTATTTACGCTTTTGCCCCTACTTTTTTCTCCCACACTTGTTGGCACTTTCCCTCGTTCTTACGCTCTTATCACTTTCTCTCTCTACCAAACCTTTTTCTCTTTCTCTCTCATCTTCCCATTGACATGTCTTCTTCCGGCGGCGTCACCTCCGGCAACCCCCAGCAATACTTCTGCCACCAGTGCAACCGTACAGTCTCCATCGTCCCTTCTTCCTCCTCCGAGCTCCTCTGCCCTAACTGCAACGAAGGCTTCCTCGAAGAGCTCGAAACTCCAATCCCTAACCCTAACCTCATCAATCCTTTCTTCTCCTTCAACTCTGACTTCTCCGGAGGCCCCTCCGCCGGAAACCTCCCCTTCTTATTCTCCGGTGGTGGCGACGATCTATCCACGCTGCTTGGCGGTGGCGGTGGTAATACCGCCGCTGCCGGCGAAGCCTTTAACCCCTTTGTGTTCCTCCAGAACTACCTCCAAACCCTAAGAGCTGGCGGCGCTAACGTCCAGTTCGTGATCGAGAACTCCGGCGACCCTACCACCGGAACGTTCCGGTTTCCCGGCGGTAACATGACTCACGGTGATTACTTCTTCGGCCCGGGGCTCGAGGAGCTGATCCAGCAGCTAGCGGAGAACGATCCGAATCGGTACGGGACGCCGCCTGCATCGAAGTCAGCCGTACAGGGGCTGCCGGACGTGTCGGTGACGGAGGAGCTGCTGGAATCGGATTCTTCTCAGTGCGCGGTGTGTAAGGACACCTTCAAGCTTGGCGAATCGGTGAAGCAGATCCCTTGCAAGCACATATACCATTCCGATTGCATCTTGCCGTGGCTGGAACTGCATAATTCGTGCCCAGTTTGCCGTTACGAGTTGCCTACCGATGATCCGGATTATGAGCGGAGGGCTCAGCGTGGTGGGGTTCCTACGCCTGCCCCAGTGAACCGGTCTGTAGGGGCAGGCGGTTCAGCTGAATCCCCTGGAGGAAGTGGTGGTGGTGTTGGCGGCGACAATGATGGCGGCGATAATAGGCAAACGATGGAGAGGAGGGTGTTTAGGGTTTCTTTGCCGTGGCCGTTTAGGCAATTTGGTGGTTCTCCTGCGGAGACAAGCAATGTTGGGAACAACAACAACAGCAACAATGGCGGAAACAACAACAGTGAAAATAACAGTGGCCAATCGAATTCCGAAAGTAGGGGGAATCGGAATTTTGAGTCAGAGACCAGACAAGAAGATCTTGATTGAGAGCAACTTGTGTTTCATAATGTAAGTTCATATCAGTTTATCATATGGTATTTTGTTTCCGAATTTGGTGTTGTCTAATTTGAATACATTGAGTAACACTATCAAGGAGCATTAAAATGCCAAGTTTAGCTCTGGGTTACTGTGATATTTTCCTGCTATGTTTGGAGTCTGTGAATAGAATTGTATTGTGAGACCTCTCTCTTGATTAGAAATTTGTGGTATGTTAGGTAGCATGTTTGTTTTAGGTGGTGATGGCTTTGAGGATGAAGCTATGGAAGAATGAGGTTTCTGAACTTCTAGTTTCTGTTAAATGATATGGAATGTACAGCTGCTACTTCAAGTAACCTTCATTCTTGTTCTTTGTTGCTTGGTTGGTGTATAAATTTTGAACAAGGGATGGAAATGGCTTGCTATTTCTATTGTCATGTTTTTTTTGGATGCAATTGCTTTATTGATCAATGTCATCGCTCATCATAGCATACATACATTTGTAGCATGAAGAAAGGATTTTGGTTTCTTTTATAGCAAACTTTGAAAGCAAAAGTTTGATTTCTTTAAAATATTTATGCCACACTTCCACCTCTTCTAGATAAATACAAAAGGTCATTACAACAATAGAAGCTTCCTTATCTCTTCTATTTTTTTTATTGGAGGAATTAACAGCTATTGGCTATTGCAGTTATTTTCAATGTCTTTTAGCCTCGACATGTCTGTGATAATATCTTTTTGTATGAAAGATTTACATCTGCTAATGCAATATGAAGTCCATTCTGAGGGTTGGGTATGTCTTTTCAAAACGATTTAGCTAGGAAGTCTATGACTCCATACTACCCTATAGTGATTTGGGAAGTAGTACTGTAGTAAACTTTATTATTTTTATGTACCATGAAATGTCCAGTTGGAATGGCCAGGGCCTATTATTAAAGCTAAGAAAACAGTCCATAGCCATAGCCACACAACTACAGATATATAAGTAGTGTAATGTCACTAATGTACCCCCTTAATTATATTTTTTTTAAGTGCTCTCAGACTCAAAGGATGTATGGTAACTTTCTTAATCTTGTGTAGACCGTAAGAAGACCTTGATCTATCAACTACTCAACTCAATTGTTTTGTTATGCACGTTAACTGAATGGATTAGTTTCTCTCCTGTTTTGGAAGACTTGTAAAGGAAGGATGATAAAAAAAATGGGGGAATATTATTGATACCAAAAGAAATCTAAGCATGAGTGGGCTTGTATAGAACTGTGAATGATTTTCGCAGAGGATGATTTTAGATCTATTGAGGGATTGTAACTACTGAAGAACAAAGCTTATTTGTTTTGATCTTGATAATATACTTACTCTTTCGTGGATGATGTTTAACCATCATAGGCTTATTATATTGTTAGGTAGCCAAATATGATGAATTTTGTATGTATTTTTACCACTTGTGGATCATGGCTTCATGAGATTTTGTATTTCTATTTTATTTATGAAGGACCATGTAAATATCAATTTTCAACAACAACAATTGTGATTCATCCATTTGTTATTTATATTTGTTGAAATAATGCTTGTTACTTTTAAGGCCTTCCTCACTTTCTTAGACTTCAACTCTGGGATGTGTTTGCATGATTTATCTTTATGCAGTGTTCAAGTTTCAATACTTATCATTGAACTTTACAAAGGTTGTGCTTGTTATATTTAGGGCCCCTTGGTCTTCTTGAAAGGCTTCAATTACCGGAATTGTTCGTATGAGTTATTCTGCTTTTTATTTCTATCAAGGGGGAAGAAAATGATATTCAGCTTTTGATGTTTTATATGGGTTGAAATGTTGCCTGTCACTGCCACCAAATTTGTGTGTATGATGTTTCCTTAGAAATTTTTTACCTTCACAAGTGCAATGATGCATGAACCCTGAATATGTTGTCAATAAAGCTAAATCATGTAGTGTGATATAATTTTATTAAATATCCTGGAGTCGGGAATTTTTAACTATCATAGAGATAGGCTTATTATATTGTTATGTAACCTCTTAAAGCGAGTATTCCACCACTGCTAGTAGAAGGGTTGGCCAACACAGTGAATTTTTAATTCATGGAAGGTGGATTGTAATCCCATTTATAAATCTACGTTTTATTGGCTTGCCTTGGTCTTTGAGGATTCCTTGCAGTCTTGCACTAAGCACTTTGAATTTAAAAGGAAAATAAATATGATTGTAGTTAATATTTTGTGTTTTTAGGTTCTAGTCTAGTTTGTTCCATTTCTGAGACCTTTAGACATTTATGCTTAAATATCAGATATCCTGGATGTTAAACTTTGATTTTCTGCCTTTGGGCTTTGGTCTTTATGCTGCATGCTGTAATATTACGAATTAGATGCCATACACTTTCGGAGATTTTTACATAGTTCTGTTTTGTTTTGGTGGCAGGTATGAAGTGTGTTTCAAATCTGCAGCCTTGTTTAATAGAAATGATCTTAAATGTCAATCAGTGAATGGTGACAGTTGCAAATGTTATGTTCCATGATACTAATAAACACACGTAACTGTCGAATGCCCATTACCATTTTCACACTTAGAATTTTATACAGAATGAAAATTTTACGTGCATTTTCAATATTTTTGAAGTTTTGGTTGTCTGTGTGTGGCTCCTTTTGACTGATTCATCTCTTATAATATACTTCCATTGAAGAGCTTCTAAAGATCAAATTTTGAGCCCTTTTTGGTTTTGGAAGTGGGTGGTGTGCATCTCTTCATTAGTTCTGTCTCAGTTCCAGCAGAAAAGCAGCGGCTTTTTCATGATTTCTTGTTTCATAGATTTTCCCTTGTGAGTTTTGTTATGGAACCTCCATAACATGTGACAATTTCTGCTGTCAATACAGAGTTGGAATATTGAAGGGGAAGGGATGGAATGGGAGGGTTTGAAGAAAAAGAAATTGTCACTTTAGATTTTCACTGCTCCTCTTTCTTCCCTCCCCTTTAATAGTCAAAACTTACATACATCTCCTGGAGTTGGATCTGATTTTCTGGTTTTCAGAAGTTTTCCTCTCTCTATATATGATGGACATCATTTTTCATTTTGATCAACCATAATCTGGAAGGGATTGTTATGAATCTTCTTTTCATTTTCATTAATTTTCATAGTATCTTGTTCAAATCGATGTAGAAGAATGTATTCTATGGTCATATGCTGAATGATAAGCAAGGACTATTGGCTAGCAAATGTGTTGGCACGACTCTTACTCTTTCTTGATTTTTTAATTTTGTTTTTTATTATTAATTCTTCTCCAATCTCCATGTGTCCATGTATGTGTGTGTTTTAAGGTATGGGTTGCCTTGGAATGTTAATAGGTTTTGTATGTGTATTTGGGACACGTTGCTCTTGAATTGAGACCTAGTAAGTGGCATGTGTTAATTTTCCAAAGCTATTGCCGAACAGAGGCTAGTTAGTTTGGTAAGAGAAAAAGGTCAACTAGTTAGTAGCTCATCCCCCAAAGTGGTGGCACTAACTTTGGAGATTTGGTTGAGTGCTTTTTGGAGATACTTAACTCTTTGTTGGGAGAATTCAGAATTTTGAATGTTTCCCAAATTTGTGGCAATAACTTGGCATCCAATAACTCAGTACAATGGGAAGAAGAGAAATGTTTGTAGCTTTGTTAAACAATACCATCGCTTTCACTCCCAGTTTCCTGACGGATCAGTTCATGTTTTCCAAGTAATATGCTCCTAAATTATAAACATTGTAAAAAAATAAATATTATTTTCATAATAGTATTTTCTTAACAACTAAATACGCATTTTTTTGTTTTATTAATTAAAAAATTATTTAAATATGTAATTAATTTATAACAATTGTGTTTGATGTTAAGAGTATTGTTTTTTTTTTTTTTACTATTTTCTAGGGAAATGACTAATTTCAATCTCATGACTATGTAGGTGAACCCAAATGTTCTCTTCTTAGCCCTTGCTTTAGGGTTTGGTTTCCTAGATTATTTATTTTCAGAAATGGTATAGTATAGGCATATGAAATCAATGTTTATGATTAACCAATAACGTTACATTTCGTGATATATGTTTAACCAGAAACTATAATGAGGAAACTAAGGGAAACAAATCTGATCAGTATTAATGGTATGATTTCGAAAAAAGAGTAGGTTTTTTATTAGGCTGTTGACTGATTTGAGTATATATCGGAACACAAGAAGGAATCTTAAAACAATGTGAATGAAATGAATCCATTGACTTGCATTTTGCCAGCATTCTTTGACTTTATTCTTTCTTAGATTAGATTTACTTATTAATGGTTTATGGCAGTATTATCGCCTTTTTTCCATCTTTAAGTAATGATGATGAGATCTCGCCAAACTTAAGATAAAAGAAAAAGTTTAATTTTAATGCATTGATGGTGTAAAGAATTTTACATAGTCATTTAATTAGATTTATGCATTTATATGACTTTAGAAGTAGTGGGTTTGAAAATTAATTATTTTTTATGATGTGGTAACACCTGATTGGATGTATGTGTAAAACTCTTTTTTAGTGACGGTGCATGAAAATTAAATTCTAAAAAAAATGCTAGTTGAACAAATTACTTTTATTCTATTTTATTATGAATTTAATTTTAATATCATGAAAATGTAAAAAATATTTTATGCGTACATTTAATTATGTATTTTTTTTTTTCATTGACCACATGATTAGTAATAATAATAAATAGCTATAATTACCTTAACAAATCTCAAGTATTTCTCATTTAACTAATGAAGGAAGATATTGAAGATTGAGATAACACGGAATTGAAAGTGTGATTTAAACAAATCCGCGTTTGATTATCACTAATTACGCTTAGTTGTTTTACGTTTCTATCTAATGGAAGACTGGAATTATAAAAAGAAAAAAGAAAAAAGAAGGGCCTTCTATGTAATTTTGTATGGCGTTTGGGAAGTACATCACGTTGTTAGGAATTTCATGAACTATTAAATTGTTGTAAATATATATTTTTATAATATTTAGGAAAGTTCTTAATGGCAAGTCTAATTACTCTGATTATTACTCTATTAGGAAGCATATGAATTTTAGCACTAAAAGATTTCCACAAAGTTAAAATAGGACTAAGTTAAAGAAAATACTGCAAGAGATTGATAAAATCACATGATAATAATAAATGTTTGCTGATTAACATAATAAGAGAGTAAGGGACAATTAATGACTTCTGTATTTTTTCTTTCGAAAGAAAAATATTTCCCCCAAAAATGGCATACAATTGCACATGACATGATTGGAGTGATTTCATATTAACTATTAATTAAGCATTTCCTAATCAACCTTAGAGCAGTATCTAGAATATAAAAAAAATTATAATAGAGTAAATCGTGTTAAAATAACTTTGTAATTAATTAAAATAAATTCTATGTTCACATTAGTATAAGCACACGGCTTAAAATAAAAAGTCATGCTTGTAAATGACAAGAACTAGTAGAAAAAAAGAGCATAATATAACTATATAAGTGATTTTAGCATATGAAAAATGTCATATAATGAACATTGATTTACATATTAAAATTATATGAATACTTTTTGAATATATAAGTAAGATATCAATCATATGGTTAAATTTTGATAAATGATAATTTAAAAGGAACAAAAAATGAGGTGTGACAATGATGAGAGGGGCCACATGGCTGAGCTCTTTTGGCTGTGTTTGGCTTTGTGTCGGTGCATCTCTGTAATCTCTCTATCTCTCTCACCGCGTTATTCAATTTCATAAAAAAAATAATTCATTTAATTTAATTAATATTTTAAACATAAACTCGTGCCTCTTTATTAGACTTTACAACGCCAGAATTTCAATTTATACCAATCTTTTCAATATAATAAATTAAGAACAGAAATATATAGTATACTACTACTACCACCGCTACCAAACATTTAAATTAAACAAAATAAACCAGAGTACAAATGAATAAAGTTAAGAAATTATTGATAAAAGAATAGTGAAGCTCATAATTGATGGTGATTCCAAATCCAAAAGTGGTATTAGATTGAAGAAGATTGAAATTTGAAGAGCTATGCTGACAAAGATACAAGGAATCCTATCTATCATCACCGGTGTGCTTGCACAATCATTTGACTTTCCTTCTAAACCATCTTTATTTGTTTCTTTATTAATAATATATGGTATGCAATTATATCTTGAATTAATTTATATTGCCAATAATATGTCAATACTATTTTGTGTATTTTGTTTGAAAAAATTAACAATGCTATTGTCATAGGAATTTAAATCATCTTTAGAAAAAATTGTGCATATAAAGGACCAAGACTCCAAGAGTGTTGACTTACTAATAATATTTATATTTATATTTATTATGAAAAAACAATATATTATATATACATATATGTTAAAATGTTAAATAATGTCATCCACATATTTTTTTAATAGACATCAATATAAAAATATAATTATTATATTTTATACGAATGTCAATTTAGTGTCTATTAAAATGTATGTGAATGGGAGAACTCATATATGTTTTAGCCGTACACTATCATATTAATATCTTATTATTGTGATATTAAATTTTAGGGTTATATTTGATGTGCAAATAAAATTATTGTAAATTTTTTATGAAAAAATTTTGGAAGCCAACATATTTGGCGAAAAATACACTTAGTAGTAAGTTATGGATAATAACTCATATAATTTTGGATGATAATTTTTTTAATTTTGAATGATAACTTAACTATTGATTTCCTAATGACTCTCTAATGTTGATTCTATAGCATTTTTGAATTTTTATATACAAAACAAAATATTCTATATTTTAAATTGATCATATGTTATTATTAAAATTAGTTACACTTTATTATTTACAATAAATTTCTATTTTTTTTGGTCTATAAATTTCTATTTTTGATGATTCCTGTTAACCTTAATAACGATTAAGAAACAATAAAATTGAATTACAATATAACAAAATTTAAAAATAAAATTTCAACAAAAAGTTTAAAATTTTTGTACACATAACACATTTAAAACAAATCTTCATTTTTATATTTTTGGTTCAAAACCTCAACCCAAAAAAAAAAAAAAAAAATTGACATGCTACTTAAAATAAAAAGAGGAATTAACAAGAAGAAAAAGAATCCTATTCCCAATTCCCATTTTCCACTTCCAAATTTTTCAATCTCAGAAGAAAGAAAGAGAGAGAGAGAGAGAGAAATAAAGAAGAGTAATGGTAGTGTGTGGAATAAAGTCAAATCCCCTATTGAAGTAGAGGAAGAAGAAGAAGAAGCTTACAAAATAAAGAACCCTATTAGAATTTTCTTTTCATTTTATTTTTCTTTTCTTTTTCTTTCATTTTCTCACTCTCTTTACCAACAATAATAATACACAGTTTTATTTTAAAACCCTTGTTTTTCTTCCATTCTACAATTTCCCTTTCCGTTCTTCTTCTTCTTCTTCTTCTTCCACCTCCAAGATCAGATTTTTCTGTGACCCTTTTCCTCTTTAGGCGCAATTCCACCCTCCACTCTTCCACCCACTTCACCAAACCCACACTTTCTTTTTTCTCTCGAATCAATTGCTTGCTCCTTTTTTGCCCCCTTTATATGTGAAGAAGCTATTATTCTCTTTGGTGTGAGATCGTAGATCTTTGGTGTCGGTGATCGATCGGTGAAGATGTCGCCGTCGAATGGGTTGCAGAACGGCGGCGGCGTCTGTGTCGGCGGCGGTGGAAGTGGGTTGAATTATATTGAGCACCAAGTCTCTATGCTCGACACACTCGCTGGTGTGGCTATTAAGTATGGCGTTGAGGTATATAGCTACTTCAATTTTTCTTATTTTCTTCTGATTCTGAACTTGGGGTGCCTTAAACGTGGTAAAGTTGTAACCTTTTCTTCTGGGCTTCATTATGAGGTCTTATTTTCATTTTTTTGATACCCTTCAATATTTTTTGGTGTTTTGTGTTTTTCTTTTTTAAAACTTAAAACTGTCTTTTTTGGGGGGGAGTGATGGAAGTTGTTTATGTTTGAGTTGTTTTTGTTTCCCCCTTCTTTGCATTTTTGTTTTGTTATTCCAACAAACCGATCTGAAGAAACCATTTTAATTAAGTGCCTCGATTTCTGTTACTTATTTAATCAAAGTTTTCTCCTTTGGGGGTTTGGGATTATTGGAATGGCAAGCAGATGAGATGAATCACAATAAGTGGAAATTGTTTAGAAGTTGGGACAGAGAATTTGAATTCATCTGATTTCCTACCAATTTTGTTTTTTATTTTCCAAATATTTGTTTGTTTTTATGCATTGCAAGTAACATGCAAATTATTGTTAGTGATATTGCATTATCATTAGGATATGGTAATATACAAAGTATATGATTGTTTAATGTGGAGAAGTGCCTATAACAATGAAAGTGGCAGAAATATTTTACTTGTGGCCAGCAATGCAAGGATGATTGCTTTTTGGGTTGTGATATCATGATACTAAAATCTCCTTATTCAGGTAGCTGATATCAAAAGGATGAACGGGTTAGCCACGGATCTTCAAATGTTTGCACTGAAGACATTGAAAATTCCGTTACCGGGACGACATCCGCCGTCCCCCTCTCCCACTCCGAGTGTACCTAATGGACATGCAAAGTTGGGGTACTACCATATACTCATCTCTTGTGTTTTCTAATTCTTCCCCATGTCATTGTGCAACAATTTAAAATTGTGTTTCAAAGATGCTTTTGTGAGTTTGTGGTGCATCATCCACCATGATATTTACAGTTCGATGAAAATTTTTTCATGGAACTGGAGACTACATATTATTAGTTATCAGCTGCTGTGTGATGATACTATCTACACGTTTTTTATGGTGTCTTTTGTTCTTTGGGGATGAATTTTGTTTGATGTGCTAGGCTGTTGCTTCAATTCAATGTCTGCTTGATTTTGCAAACTAATCTTTTTGGGTAAAATCATTACAGGGATAATAGCTCGGAAAGAAAACCCCCACGTGCAGGTCAATACGGCATGAAGGAACAATCCTTAAGACTGAAACCGCCCAAGGAGAAGGTTTCTCCAGCTATGAACATTTTGCAGAAATACTATGGACTGACTTCTTCGATAACTAGAGATACATCTGAGACAGAATTGGCAGTTTATTCATCTGATAATTCAGATCATTCTGGAGATGATTGGTTTCCCAAAGCTTCACCAATTTCTGACTTTCGATCAAACCATTTCCCCAGGTCAACAAATTCTGTGTATGATTTATTGACTGGGGATGATGAAATGAATGGTTACGTTCCTCTCGCGGACATTGGAGATGTGGGAGGTGAGAAATCTGATGAGAAATCCGTTCGCAGACGTCAGAAAGCTGAACTTGATAGCAGGCCTGTTACACCAGAAAAGATTCTGAAGGAAGGAATTAATGGGGGATCAAATGGTTTTTCTTCAACTGGAAAAGTGTTATCTATGAGGACGAAATCAGCTAGTCGAGCAAATCTGCTTGCAGAATCGGAATCAGGATGGTTAGATTCTATGGCAGTGGGGATGGGCGAATCTATTTTTACTGATTCTCTTTCTGGAGTGCGCAAATCATCAAGCGCGTCAAGCCTCAGAGAGCAGGAAAAGAACAATTCGGCCTCAGCCTGGCCTACCACAATGTGGAATCTGACACCAGATTTGCAAGCAGCTATCTCCAAACCTATCTTTGATGGCTTACCGATCCCAATAGCTGGTCGGAGGAGCAAAGCTGCCCTTGATTAGTCGAAAGCCCTTCCGTTGGAGCAAAATTATTATTATTTTTTTTTTGACATTATACAACACATAAATTGCAACAAGATGCAAATCTTTTGGGTAAGTAAGCATGAGCCAAAGATGTAGAAAGTTGGAGAAACAAAATACAAGGTTAGGATATTTATTCCAGGCTTAGAATAACAAGGGGATCAGTGACCTCCCAAAGCTGCTGAAGCTGAGGAACAGGTGCAAGAAACTTGATATGCAAAACTGGTTTCTGTGAAATGCACCAACAGTACATGATGATTGCCCCACCCACCCGGATCACAGAAGTTACTTACATATTGATAGCCTCATTTGTTGAATGATTGGGTCAAGTAAAGAGTTAGTCATTTTGTCCAGTCATCACTTGTATCAAGTCATTATATTTGTGTATGTATCTAAGGTTTATTCTTTTTATTCAGACCCTTTTATATATACTGCATTGACAGAAAGATTTGTGCAAACCATATTACATGGCCATTATATTGCATTTATTTATGTCTTGTATTTTATTAGGAGGTGGTTACATGGATTTGCTATCCCCAATTGATGGATACATTGGTCAATCCAAGCAATCGGGCTCTATCAGATTATTTTATTTTTATAAGGTTTGCCGAGTAATTTGGATAAAAGATTATGTGAAACTAGTGTGTTCACATGTTTAAGGTAAGGGCAATGTGGTTTAGCAGATTGGCATTGTTCTAAGAAAACCTACGATGGTGCACATGTGACATGTTTAAGGTAGGGTAGGTGCAATGTTGACATGAATCTGTTTTATATATCACAGGACCATATAATAATAAAATCAAGGATTGTTTTTGTGAAGGAGAGAGACCAGTATGAATTCATGTTTTAGTGGAAAAAAGCAATGCTAATCAATGATTTATTAGCAATTAATATTTACTACTGACAATGATGAGAGATTAATGGGCATGCATGTCCCCTCTTTTCATTGCACGAGACAGCGACATGGCACATGGCTGAATCACATTTTCCGGATCAATGAAAAAGATGGCTGTTCTTTAACTTAAAAGAATCATGAGCCTCCAAATATTTACAGAGAATCACTATAGGATATTCTAAAAGGATTTTTCTGTTTTAGTCTTAACTTTCTGGGTACTTCTGATTGAGTGGCCTAGCACAACTCTCATATTACTATTGTTTTATTTAAATAGAGATTCACAAGAATATATAAAATTTCCGTATATAAAATTACAGCACTTTAATTGTCTATAGAGAAGAATTTCTAACATATATGAAATCATGTCCGAACAAGTAGCACTTAAAGCACAAGGTTAAATCTACCAGTTGGAATGCAATGGTAAAATTTTTCAAAAAGAAATGATTCCAAAGCATTAACTTAAATGAATTCTACATGTAAATACTTCAAAAATCAGTCCACACAATCTGTAACTGTAATGTAGCTAAAGACGTTTTTTAATTCTCAAGTTAACTCACTACAAAGCTATCGTTCCCGCAAAGAAAACAAAGTCTAACTTTAACATCTTTTTTTTCTAAAAGTTACCACCTGTTTTTAGGTGGTTTCACTTTATAAATACGAACTATCCAGTTTTGGGTAGTGAAGGCTTCTTCCAAGTACTCAAGCTTTATGTCCTTATTCCCAATTTCAACTCCTCGAGCGCGATCGAACCTGTTGTTCCACATGCACGAGTATGTAAATAAGGAATGTACATTAAGGTTATCAACTATCAAGCAAACACACTATTCACAATTTGTTGTGCCAATTTCAGAAATTCAATTCATTAACAGGATTTCAGATGTTTAGGGACTAATTCAAGTGTCACATAGGTTGGTCACCTCTTCCCTTAGAATAATAAATAATATCTAATAGGAATCATAAAAAATCCACATAAGTCCAAAAATCAGATGAACTATGACTTTTAGAAAGTTAATCAAGCATAGATTCATTAAATACCCTAGTAAAAACCACCTAAATGTAATTGTACTTCTCCCTCTAATGTCAATGATAGGGTGCATATATAGAATCTAAGCTCAATAGTTCCATAAATATCATCTGTCAGCAAGGATATATACCCATACTAATTGTTCATTATAGACTACTTATAATCTTATGCACACATGCATAGAAAAACATAAATAATAACATACTTTTCTAAAATAAAAGAATATAATGACATAAATAACATTGGCTACCTCTCAGTAAAGACACTAAACTTTATGCTGTGCCAGTGTTAAATAAATAACAAGTACAAACCATAAGGGCTATGGAAACTTACCCAGGTGGTTTGCCATATTCTGTAGTAAGCTCCCCAAACCGATAGTAAGATAGTTTGTACCTGATAATCACAGACATAAAAGAATACATTAAATCATCATGTATCAATCCATCATTTGCTTTTACAAATAAATAATATTATCCAATCTAGCTTAAAAAACGCAGTACTTCCAATCTAGCTTAAATTGAATGTCTCAAGGGAAGAATCCAACAGGCATGTATGCATAATGCATATAGACTTGGAATTAAACAGTGACTCAAAAAGCAAAGCCCAACAAGAAGTCGAAGGAAACTTACATAAGACAGTTCAACATCTTGGGAGTTGCACCTTTATCTACACGATACTCTCCATTGGCAAGGTAATCAGGTTCCTTAATTACAGGAAAAACTCCGCCACCGATTCTCACCATCCAGAGAAATCTATGCAAAATTATAAATATCATTACAAAATGTTGCAAGGCCTTATGGAGTTAAGATATAGACTACTTACTCAAATGATAATTTTTTACTTATTTTTTTATAAAAAAATCTTGAAAGATGCCAATAACTATGAAATGATCAAATATACATACATTCACATATTCACAAGTAAAGAAAATATAGAAAAAGGAAAATCTACTAGCACAGTGTCCAAGCTCATTTCAATGAGTCGATCATTATAAAACTAGATATATTACCGTTTTTTCTATTGCCACAACAATGCAAATTATCAAACTATGAGATGAGACACAGAAGTATGCTTGACACAAGTGTTCATAGAAATGGACTACCAATGTTTACTATCTTGAAAATGGATAGCCAATGAAGCTTTTAATTTTTAAACAATATGAGGGCCATCATTCACAACACGTATAGACAAGAAACACAACCAAGGATGAGGAGAAACTAGAAAAATGACTTTTGAGGACAAACAACCAATTGCAAAAACATGGAACTCTTGCAATCATATTGGTGCAACACAAATGGCTCTAATTTCAGGTGACAACCCTAAAACTTTTTATATGCTAAACAACTCAAATAATGGCAGCTGTGTATTTGATTGAAAAGAAGGGAGTAGAAGTGTCACAGCGAAATGGGCATAATAAAGCATTGTATATTACTTCAGACTTACTTATTAATATCATCAGAAGAATAGCCAGTAACACCGCCAAACACGACTAATACATAGTCAACATCAAGTGATCTCATTATCTCATAAGCCTCATCCTCATACGATGACATTGCCCGCCCAACAGTTGCTATATGTGTATTATTCCAGGTGTTATTGTCAACAATAACCGTCCTGTTACCCATGGCAGTTATTTGATAACCATAATCCCACCAAGACATCACCTTGGCATCTGGTGGGGTGTTCTGGCGAAGCCAAAAGTAAGCTTCACGATAATCATCAAAGATGACCCTGTTTCCATGAGCCCCCCTTGCAGCCAAGACAATCGAGGGAGATGAGTAAGCCTCTGATGTTACCCAGGTACAGTGGATAGCATATCTAGTGAGTAGATAGAAAGCACCCAGAAGCAACGCAATAGCACCATTTCTTTGGAAAGGCTGAGAATTATCAATTACACCCTGCATGGAAGTAAGCATAAAGTATTCATTAAAATTTTCACACCCAAACACCCTCCAGTAAAATATTTAAGACTTAGTTAACAAAAGATGAATTATCGAAGTTAATAACTACAGAACCATAATTAGCATGAAAACGTCTCAATTCTCAAGTATCATGCCTGCAGTCAGCACTACACATCTGGGTAATATATCATTGAAAAATTATCAGCAACCAGTTCATCTTTCCTATGGTTAACAAATGGACCCAATAACCCCAAAAGGATGGGTAACTGAGCTTCAACAATAGACACATTATTTATGATTTTAAGAGATAGATTGAACAAAATAAAATACAAGTATCTTGAGAAGCATTTTGCCCACTAATTCTTTTGAAAGTTCTAACCTTGGAAGAACTCTTTGCAGTGCTAGCTCCTTTGCTAGAACCACTTTGAACAGCTTGGCTTTGGGACCTCACCAACCGAGTCAGATTCTTCACAGTAGCAGAAACCGCAATAGCACTGATGAGGCATACAGCGGGGGTAGCAACAAGAATCAAACGAACCATCACACCAGCAAAGTACATGCTTGTAAGGCCATACATAACAATGAAGATTGTTGCGTCTGACAAGCGCTTGAAGCAGAAGTAGAGCCCAGCAGGGAAAAGAAAAAGCAAGATATGGAAATCAAACATGAAGGATGACCAGGCAGTTGGCTGATGCTCAGAGACAGATGCAATAATTGGAATGTGATCCTTAGCATATGTTGGGTCAAGCAAGGAGTAAAACCTTCCTGTCCATGGAGAAATGTAGCCAGATGCTGTGCCTACTCCCAACGCAATGGCTCCAACACTAACCGCACCAGTTACTGTGATCCTCAAAAATGCTTGAAACAATTTTGCATCACTGAGCAAATGCCTTACCCAATCTAGGAAGAAAAACACCTAGAAAAACAATGACAATTGGATCACAAGGTCTGAATGCATTCAGAGGGAGCAGCAATTCACCACAAACACACATCATCCCACTATTTTGTTGTAACAATCAATTCAAAATCCTAACTAACAAAGATTAATTCGACTTCAGTGACAAAGGGAACAGAGACTAAAGTATTGAAACTTCAGATCAAATCAATATATAACAAGGCGGGACTAAAATAGCTAGGTCATAAAAGCATCCATCAGACATAGTTTCCTAAGAATGTAAATACAGGAGAACTATATACTATGAAGTGCAAAACACAGATCACTTCACAAGTTCACATCTGCATTGTTTATGATTTGATCAAATCCAGTCTGATCTAGTTTTCTGCAATCCTACATTTCGATTTTGCCATATATTCTACATGCAACTTGATGTGCGAGCACAGGATGAATAGCAAGCAACATTCAAAACAGTAACCAATTACTATAACAATGATTTTAAATTGGAGTCAACAAGTTATGCTATATTTTCCAAAATGCAACCATAATTTAAAACCATGAATGTGAACAAGAATGCAACTCAATCACAACATATTATCAACTTACTCAAAAATCATCTGCCATACACACAAAAAGCAACTCAACAAGACAATAATAAAGCTTTTTCTTTTCCTTTTTTAGGGGGATAAAAAAAAAAAGAAATATCTCAACCTGCAGCAAGAAAAACACTCCCATGGCAGCCATGTGCTCTCCAGACTGAACATGCTGGAACCCAACGAACCTAATCTGCATAGCAAGCAGCATTCCCACCACATACATACAATTATAAGCTACATACAACCTCAACGAGTACCTCCCAGTAACCAACAACACCAACACATAAAGTGGCACCAAATTGATGATAAACACATAACCACCCCATGCCGAAACCATGTAGAAGTACCCAAACGCCGAAGCCAGAGCCCAAGCCAACGACCCAGTGTTAACAGCCTTAACAAACAAGTAAAATGTCAACAAAAGCGCAAAGATAGCAACCCCTTCATTGTCATAAGACCCTGCCACAGACCGCGAAATATACCCC
>JASCZI010181290.1:0-19473 GCA_036250425.1 Stylosanthes scabra | reverse complement strand
TGGTTAGCAAATTCTTAGCCAAATTCTTTCCTCCTCAGAAGCTTGCTAAGCTCAGACACGACATTCAGTCTTTCGCTCAGAAGGATACTGAATCACTTTATGAAGCTTGGGATAAGTACAAGGACATGGTTAGGAGATGCCCTAACAATGTACTTCCTGAGTGGTTACAGTTACAAATTTTCTATGGTGGTCTTTCGCATCAGTCTAGAATTCTGTTGGACTCTGCTTCCGGTGGATCATTACAACTGAAGACACCTGAAAAGGCCATGAATCTTATTGAGCTGGTTGCCAATAACCAGTACATGTACTCATCTTCTGAGAGAGCTGTAAAAGGAGGTGTTTTGGAGATTGAGACAATTGATGCTATCTTGGCTCAGAATAAAGCTATGGCTCAACAATTGAGTGCCCTTAATAAGAAGCTTGAGAAACTGGAAGTCTCCGGAATAGGAACTCAGCCAGTATCTCTATATTCTTGTGGTATTTGTGGAGGCCCACATGAGAGCAACCTTTGCAGCATGGTACAAGATGATCAGTCTTCTAAGCAAATCAATTATGTGGGAAATCAGCCAAGGCCACCTCAGAATGATCCCTTCTCCAATACTTATAATCTAGGCTGGAGAAATCATCATAACTTCAGTTGGGGTGGTAATCAAGGGCAGAGGAGCGACAACAATATTCAGAACAACAATCGCCCTTATCAACCTCCTTTCCAGCGACAACAGCAGCCTTTTCAGCAACCACCTCCTCCAGTTCCACCACTGTCGAAACCATCACCTTTAACGCCACAGAGTTCTATTGAAGCCGCACTAGAGAAGCTTACTCAGTCCACTACGAGTTTTGTTCAGAACACCCATAGCTTCATGAATGAAACACGGTCTACTCTCAAGAATCAAGAGTCCGCTCTTAGAAACTTGGAAAATCAAGTGGGCCAATTGGCAAAGGATCTCGGTCAGCTAACAAGGTCTACTAATACGTTCCCTAGTGATACAGTGGTTAATCCAAGAGAAGAATGCAAAGCTATACGTGTGATGATGGTGGAAGAAACTCCATTGAAAGAGGAAAGGGTAGAGGCCGAGCCTAAAATAACCATGATAACTCCTCCCCCTCCTCCAAGGCCGAAATCCCCCAGTGGGAAACCCAACCCTCTCTCTAAGTTCTTGGAAGTATTTGCTTGTTTAGCAGTCAATATGCCTCTGTTGAAAAACTTGAGAGAGATGCCGGCCTATGTGCACTCCATGAAGGAACTTCTATTGAAGAAAGAACCTTGAAAAAAGGTGACACAGTGGTGATGACCAAAGAATGTAGCTCACTCATTCAAGCTAATATACCCATTAAAAAGAAAGATCCGGGTAGTTTCCAAATCCCTTGTACCATTGGAGACACTTTATTTGAGAGAGTGCTATGTAATCTTGGCTCTAGTATTAATCTAATGCCACTCTCTCTTATGAAGAAGCTTGGTATTAAAGAGATGAAGCCTACTAGAGTTCCTTTGCAGATGGCTGACAAATCTATAAGATATGCACATGGAGTGGTTGAGAATGTGTTAGTGAAGGTGGGTAACTTCTTCTTCCCGGTTTATTTTGTTATTCTTGACATGAAAGAGAGTGTTGCAAATCCTCTGATCTTGGGAAATCCTTCCTTGCCACTTCAAGAGCTTTGATTGACATGGAAAATGGTGAATTGATGCTTCGAGTTCATGAAGAGAGCTTAGTCCTCTAAGTTTATAAGGTGATGCATCAATCCCCATCTGATTCCAAGACTTGTATGAAGGTGGAAGAAAGTGATCCTGTGAAACTGAAGATGATTTGTATTGAATTGGTGTATGCGGTGTCGGAGTGTGACATCGGAAAAGTTGCCGAAAAACTGGATAAAAGTGGTCGTTGGACATGAAAGAAAGTAATTAACGAAGCAACTTTGGGTGGCGATTGGCGGAGCATGGAGGCTCCGTTTGCTGCACGGTTTGGTGCGTTGGAATCTTTGCAAAGAAGAGATTACAATATTATAATCGGTGGCACAAGAGAATGTCGGAAAAGTGATCGAAAATGAAGGAAGAAGACACTATATGATAATAGTGTGCATGAACTAAGCTCTTGATACCACAACTCATCACTAACAATTGTCTACCACTACTAACAATGATAATATATCTAACATCTCCCCTCAAATTCAAGTGTTAAATAACAACAGAATAAAGAAAATAATAACAAATGGTGATAAAAAGACTGGTGATACTATCAAAAACGAAGAGCAGACGGAACTGCCAGAATGCAGATGAAACTGCCATAAGTAGACTGATGAAACAGCCGTAACGGAATACAGATGAAACTGTCAACTGAAGAAATGAAGACTGAACTGCCTCGGGAGAGATGCAGAATAAACTACCACGGAGAAATGCAGATTTAACTGCCTCGGGAGATTTGCAGACTTAACTGCCACAAAGAGATGCAGATTTAACTGCCTCGGGAGAGTTAAAGACTTAACTGCCACGGAGAGATGCAGATTTAACTGCCATGGAGAAGCAGACGGAACTGCCGCTAGATACTGGCGAAACTGCCGAGGTGGAGACGGAACTCCCACATAGAGAAACTAACGAAACTGTCGAGGTGGATCCGGAACTCCCACCTAAAAAGACTAGCGAAACTGCCGGAACCAGAGCACAAAGCCACCACAAAAGTTTGAAACAGCAAAATCGGAGCAGAATTCGGTAAAACGAAGGGCAAAATCAAAAAGAGGACATCGAAAAACCTTGGGTAGGATCCCACATCGTAACACGTCAGCTGCCATGTCAGCAAACACGTGGCTGACACGTGTCAGCGTAAGAGAGGGTGGACGACACATCAACATAGAGTTGGTCAGCACCAAACTGGTTCTGGTCAATGGAACAACAAATCGGTTCACTGAGAATTGAATCGGACCAGAAATGGTTACACCGAACTGATTTCTAATGAACTAATAACTGAAGATATTTGGACCGTTGATTTGATAAATGATTCGACGGTCAGGATTAAATCTGGGAAATGGAATTTGAAGTTGTTGAAGAATAGGAAGGAGAAGGGTGGCATCCATGAAACTTCCGGCGGCCGGTACGGGAGCGTCCGGCATCGGAATGGAACACCGTTTGTTATTATTTTCTTTATTCTGTTCTTATTTAATAAGTTTCAAACTCAAGTTGCACTTGAGTTTGAGGGGGATGTTAGATATATTATCATTGTTAGTAGTGGTAGATAATTGTTAATGATGAGTTGTGGTATCAAGAGTTTAGGTTCTTAAAGTGAAGAACACCATCTAATACAATGTAGTCTTATATTGAGCTTTCTCTTTGGTTCTTCGTGGGAGTTTCGTCTCCACATCTTCGACAGTTTCGCCAATTTCTTTTTGGGAGTTCCATCTCCACCCGTTGGTTTCAACAGAATCTCGTGGTAGTTATTTCGGTATTACTACTAAGGCAGTGTTGCCTATGTATTTGTCATTATTTTTAATAAGTTTCAAACTCAAGTTAACACTTGAATTTGAGGGGGAATGTTAGAGTAATGAGCTGTGATGAGTTATGTAAGGTCAAGATGAGTTGTTGATGAGTTGTTTAGGTTAGTGGAGTGTAGTAGGTAAGGATTTGGAATTCTATAAATAAGTAAGGTTATGTATTATAATATACACCATTTAATACAATAGTCTTATATTGAGCTTTCTCTTTGGTTCTTAATAATATTCAATATTTTTGTTATTGGAATTTAATTACAAAATCTAAGCAGAAATCTAATTGAAAGAAAAAAAATTAAATTTAAAATTTAATAAAATTATAATAATTTAACTTTAAAAAATTCCAGAAAATAACTGCTAATCTCAAAATCAGCACTCCAAAATTCAAATATTCTTCCTATCTCATTTTGCAAAATACAAAGTACATAAGAATGAAAAATGAGCTAATATTCAAAATAAGCAATCATGATTCATAACTTAGTTAAGCATTTCCTCTCATCTCAAGCAAACAGAGTAGGGTTTGAAAATCAGAGTCAGAGCAACTAAAACACTATATACAAAGCTGCTGCTACTTAAAAAGTTTACCTGCCAAAAACACCTTCCGTAGTTATAACAAACTCCGAAGAGGAATGAGGCAAATGAGGAGCAAACACAACAGTAATCCTCCTCCGCTTCTTCCTCGAACTTCCATCCACGTCAGCATCACCATCGTCCTCCCGCGATAAGAACAGCCTGGAGTTCACGCAGTTAGCCCACGCCAGGCCCAACGCGGGGACCACGGGCCTACCCGACGAGTACAGCGCACTCAAATTCCCAGCCCTAACACTATTCCCTTTCTCACCCTCAATCAAATCAACCACCTGGTTCGTCACCACCACCGCCACCCCGAACCTCTTCGCTAGCGACTTCAACCCGCCGGCGATCTTGAAGAACAGGGACGATCTGCGCCGGAGGTCCAACACGGTGTTGTCGAAATCGGAACGGAACAAAGCAGCGATAGAATCGATCACAATGACTCTCAATGGAAACCGCGATCTCGAGTGGATCAAGAACAGCTCAATCTTTGGAATCGCGTCGACTAATTCGTCGGCGGTATAGACGCCTTGGACGAATACACGGTCGCAGGGATCGGCGACGGGATGGTCCGGATGCGAGGAGCGGAAGGCGCGTGAGAGCTGTCGGAGGCGGCGGAGAGGGAAAGGGAATTCGGTGTGAATGTATAGGCTGGAGGCTGAGAGTCCGCCGCGGGAAGGCGGCAACTGAGCATAGAGAACGAGTTGGAGGCAAAATTGGGTCTTGCCGGTGGCGTTTTCGGCGACGATCTCGGTGATGGAGTTGCAAGGGATACCGCCGGCGAGGAAGCGATCGAGTAAGGGACATCCGACGGTGCACTTGTGTGTTGGTAGATGCAATAGTTTCTGTGGCTGCATCTCTTACTAGTCAGTAGTCACTCCTCTCCCTCTCTTTTCTTCAAAATTTGAAATTAGGGTAGGGAAAAGACACCAGAGTTTAATATTTGTACATTTTGGTTTTATATACTGTGGGGTTAGAATTGTCTTTTCATTTTTACGGGAAAAATACAACGATGATGTTAGCGCCTTGGCGGTGATTAAAAAATAAATCTAGATGTTAGATGCGTCCTGCATCAATTTATGTGCTTTCCACGTATGATGTATAGAAATAATGAATTTTAATATAAAAAATTTGAATCATAATTAAAAAAATTATTTTATTGGGATGAATAATTTTATGTAAATAAGTGATTTTTGTCAATCAAATTCAATTAAGTAGTTTATTTTTATATTAAATAGAAGACTATTTTGATGTCAAATAAAATTTTATTTATATGCAAATTATTATATTATTTGACACCGAACTATTTGACACCGAAATAATATTTTATTTAGCATAGAAATAAATTGGAATAGATGTTCAAATAGCAATTATACTATTGGGATAGAGGTTAAAATATAAAAATGCATTTAAAAAATTGTAAAAGATTTACTAAAATAATACCAAAAGTTCATGTATAAAAATAATTCAAACAATGCAAACAATAAATAAGTTTTCGAATGATTTAAAAACATGGAGGTAGGCAAATTGTTTGAAAAGAATGAAATTTTTTATTAAGTTTTGAAAAGAGTGAAAAAAACAACCTCGATTTTTTTGGTATATATTTTGTAAATCAAATTTTCTTTTAACAACAAAAAGATGTACCTCGTGTAGAGTGCATGATGTTTGGCATCCATAATGACTCAGTTTTCCTGTTTTCTCTTATTCGAGTAGTAGGATCATATGAATTCATTAGTTTTGTGAATGGCAGCATTCACTATTCAGTATTCAATAACTTCAAACTAACAAAGAAAACAGAAAATAGGATCATGAATTTAACCTGCAAGAAAATTTCCAGCATAATTGCTAATCTCAATATCAGCACTACAACATATACTTTATATATTTATTTCTAGAGTACATAGAATGAAAAATAAGCTAAAATTCAAAGTCAAAATAAAATGGTACTGCACAAAGCTATGTATGTACATTGTACAAACAAATTTAAGTTCCACCAGAGGACCCAAATTGTTTTCTCAACTAAATTGGCATCGGCCTACTCTTAATTACTTATTGAGGAAACACTGAAAAATTTATAGATCTCAGTATCGCCGCCTAGAGAGGAAAAACTCGTAATCAGGATGTCTATTTGCACAGATTTTGTTGTCCTTCTTGACCGCAGCTTTCACCATGAGAGAAGCCGTTTCCTCGAGCGTTCGCAGCCGTTCTTTGAGAAGGATAGAAGGGTTTAAGCCCAGCATCTCTGCTGCAAGTGCAGATTGCCTCAGCTGGAACCAGCATTCACCCTGTTCATATCACATTAAATGCATAAAATCAAATTTAGGACACAACCACAGCTGTTTGAAGATAATAACAGAATGTGTGTTTCCTTTGATGCCTCTTCAATGATGTTTCATTTGATAGCAACCAATGACTAATATGCCAATGGAAGTTCCAATTAGTTTGAAATCAGACAAACCAAGAAAAATACCAGTAAAAGATAAAATTTGTTTACAAGTGATTCATCTTGAAAATTTTTATTAATCATCAAATGACTATTTGAAAGGTATGAGAAGTTGTTGAAGAAGTTATTTGTACCTGAGCATTGTAGCTTTGGAGACCCACCACTGGAGATACTATGCAAGAACCTACAGTTGGCGAATCAGAGCTTCCACTTCTGCGAACCAAATGTCCAAGTGAATGATAGGTCAAGAAAGCTGCTCGGAAGTTGCCATCCGGTATACGGTAAATAGGATACCATGCAACAGAGTACCTGTAGGCGAATTTGCCCGTTCAAAATGAAAACATTTTAAATTTTGATTAAACTATTGACAATAATCAATACTTGTGTTAATCTGATTTTAAGGAATATATAAAACTCTGTTCATCAAGTGATGTATAGATGATATGTAGATCACGTACCACGATCTAGGATGAAGATCTCGCAGGTTGATTGATTCCAGTTCGGATGGGTCCCCGTAAGTTCGAGCTAGCATTGATGTATCTCCCCCAACCAACTCCTGTATCCTGTTATGAAACATAAGTTTTAGTTGAATGAGCAAAATCAAAACTATAGTAACTCAACATAACTATAATCAGTTACAGGACATGTAAATTAGTGAGGCATGATGATAGGATAAAGAGGATGAACTTTCTTACTTGTCATATAGCGGCCGTCTTTGTTGAGGTTGTTCCAATTCAAAATATTCATACAGAAGCTCTAAATCGCTATAGCATGTTGAGTTGATAAATGGAAATTCATCGTCACTATTTGCTAGTTGATTCTCACGGTTCTTAAACAGCTGAACTGCTGACAAAGAAGGGACAAAATACGCGCGAAACATAGAATTACCATCACCACCGAGTTTCTTTGAATTTTCATGATCCTGAGCCCTTATCTCCAAACCATAGCTCCCATGTTTCTCATACCACTGCCATAGGCATCCCAAAGACATGTCGGGTATATCATGTCTACAGAGCGAAACACAACCGACACAGTTCTGAGCACACGTGAAACAACCAGGCGAATTTGGAGATTGACATATAACAGGACTACAATAGTGAAGTAATCTTTCGATCTCCGCAATTGGTTCACCTGTGGCCATGTGTATAGCTTCACAAGCCAGTTGTGCCCCACATGCATCATTCACAGCTTGGGCTATTCTGTAAGAATCATTGTCTAATATATCTTGACTCTCGCATTCGTAAACCGACTGATTAGCTGCATCATGCTTGACACTGTGCTCGGTCACTGTACATGCAACCTGATCACCTAATGCCTGATTCTCACCCTCAACCAGACCATCAAAATTGCTATAAACCTGACCTGTGCCTGTTGTAGTTGCATTTAGTGATGAATCTTGAGTTTGAGAGACAGAAGCTACCTGTGGTTCAACATTGCTATCTAAGTTAATAATTTTGCTATCCGGTGCATCAGAATGTTCCGGTGAAGAGCTACTACTAGTCTCAGATTTTGTCAACGCTGTATCCTTTTTCACAATAGGTATCCATTTCCAAAGCCCACTAGTTCCAGAACTGTGGCTTTGTGCATTGTAGTCTGCATGGGAAGCTTCTTTTTCTCGTAGATCAGCCTCATCACCTAAAAGATTACACGACACGGAAGCTTGATCGTTAGGCGTGTTTAATTGGTTCGGGTCCTCACAAGGCGTTGCCAATGAGCTATCTTGAATGTCTATATTCCCTGTATTCATGTCTGCAATATCGTTGCAGGCCCTGTTGGGGGAATCTGATTCTGAACTGTGAACTAATTCAGATGCTATCTGTTCAACTCTGTAGGTCTGGAACCCATCCATCACGCAATTAATATCAGAACTCAATCCGGAAACACTGGACAAACTTTGTTGATTATTTTCCTGATAAGAGGAGACATGTGACATATCATTCTGTTGAGAACACACCTTTGCATCATCATTTAATGTGGACCTGTCAATATGGGAACCCTTCCTAGAATAACTGCAGGGACCTTTTCTTGAAGTGGAGTCCATTTTCACTTTTGTTTTCCTACCAACTTTACTTTTCACAGGATTTTTATCATCTGTCTTCGACGTAACATTTACACTACTAGAAGGTTTAGGGACAATTGGAGGATCCTTTTTCACAGTGGAATCAGACTGTGACAAAGTTGTGCTCACTTTCTTCGAATCACCACTGCATTCTTCGGAACTATTCTTCTGAACCTTTTGCCAGATGGAATGACTGTTTTCCTTCCCCGGTCGACCATGCGAAACTCCAACATTCCCAAATTTGTTAAAACTAGAACTCTTTGACACTGTCCTCTTTTGCTTTGCTCTCTTATCATTAGGCGCAAAATTTTGACCACCATTCCTAATTCCCTCATTATGTTCACTGTTGTCCCGAATCCCATTCGTTACATTTTGGCTGGGAATATACCCATCTCCTGAATTTGAAGCAACTCCACAGCCCCCTTTATTGGATTGTATTCCTGTTTCACCATCTTTTGTACTTGCATCACTGTTCGAACCAACTGAAACTGAATCCAACACCAACGAGTCTGCTACATTATTATAACATACATCAACAGGTGCAACAGCTTTTGACATCTCCACCTCATCAATAAAAGTGTCATTCATCTCACTCCTTTCACAATCATCTTTCACTAATCTATCATCAGAAGATGATAATTCTAGTTCAGTTGTAAATGACATAAGTGCAGCTTCCTTATCCATGTCATTGCTACTGCAAGTTTCAGAAGCTAAACTAGGAACTTCTTGTTCGGCAGAGCCACTGTCACTTGATTTCTTCTTGCTCTGCCTAATTTTCTTTCTCAACCTTTTTTTTGAGTTTTTCTTCAGAGACTTGTCTTCCTTGGTGGTACTCGTTAACTTATCAGATGAATCAACTGCAGCCGAACTATCTGGAAACAAGTCAGAGCTGCACACCAATGAACTTTGGGAATGAGAATCCCCAAAAACATCATTCAGTTGAGCAGCTTTCTTAGCAATCTTATTTTGACATCGACGACGCACATTCGAATCGTTAGCATTTCCTCTAGTAAATGATTTGACTGAATAAGCGTAGTGAGGAAGAGGACTTCTTGGACCCTTACACTGATCAATCTTCAACCTATTAACTGGTGGAGGAGGTAAAAGAAGTTGCAGACCATCCATATGTACACCAGAAGCTAAGTTAATATGACTGAGACAGCGTACTGGTATGGCAACAATTCTCCAGTTTCCATCCGGCTCAAAATTAAGGAATGTAAGGATGGCACAACTGACAGATAAAAAGCAAAATTTAATTATAGTTATTTTCAAGTTTCAAGAGTCTTCTGAACAAAACAAATATAAAACAATGAATAAGTAAATAAAAGAGTATGGAGCTATATAATAACGGTAACGGTGTTGAATAATCAAGTATATTCGTTAAGCATATTTCTTAAGAAATGGCATTCGAAGGCCAGGAGTAGAAGATCCAACAATAGGCCATCACAAGAACAAATGATCAAAAAGAAAATGCAAGAAATGATATAGTAGCGAAAATGTTTTACCCACTATCAGTGCTAATGCTTGAAACTGAAGATTTTCCACAATCCTAAATAATTAGAAAAGACAATAAAGTTAGTATTAACAACCTAACCAAACTCTATTAAAAAATTAATTGCTGCAATTAGGCCAACCTCGAAAGAAGCGGTTTTATTTTGTTGTTGAGGTATTGTTGATGTAGGATCCTTTCTCACTTCTGAAACTTTTGGACTATCCTTTTCTATCTCTTGAAGGTTGCAATGCATCTTCCTTGCCTGTCCATATTGACAGTGTTAAGCATCTTTCATTGTCGGTAAAACAAAGACGGAGGAGACTTTAAAACGCAAAAAGAAAGACCTTATTCTAGAGAGTCAATATCTAAATAACTCTCAGTTTACAACTTAAGTGTGACCTAGAGAGATCAGAACGAGAGAAAACCATGTAAACATTTCTGAAGGGTAAAAGCTCTTATACTTGTTTCTCTTTTATAAGCCTCTTTTCCTTTCAACAGTTAAAAAAGATGATCATTTGTTTACCAACCAAACAGATACAGAGAAATTTAACTTCGATGTAGCTAATAATAATTAAAGTCATAATGGAGAATTTACTCGCCTAGTAAGAAAGTAATTCCTGCAAAATCTGAGAATAAAAAGCCCAACACTATGCAAAATCTTGGATAAAAATCAACACTATCATACTTGAATAAAAATCTCTCTTCAGCTAACTGTACGATGGACAATTGCCACATTGTTTATATGCAGAAAGTAGCCATATTTCTTTTATCCCGCAAAAAAATGGCCAGGAAAATGTTTTCTATCCAAATCCAAGAAAAGATGCAATGAATAAAATGCAGGATAAAACAGCCACAGAAAAGTAATACTTTCAAAAAATTGTTATGGACAATGCTAATGCCACAATCAAATGTTAGAGATTCCCAAAACCAAAAAATAAAAAATCATACACAGAACTTTATTAACTTTCTTGAGCCAATTTAATTGAACATTCCATGTCAAACAGGCATATTGACATCTACCTTGCTGTTGCAATTGTGGCATGTACCGTCTCAATTCTAACATAGTTGATGGCAACTACACCTAAATAATCAACCTTTATCTGTTCAAATTTCATCCTCATGCAAGCACATTCACTAAACACAACAAAGGATCACGAACCCTTTATTTGACCAAATCTGGAGAGAGCCTTGGATTCAAATTCTATAGGGTATATACAAACACAGTACTTTTCCTCCCAGATATTGCATGGCTTTCACAACAAAATAATGCCGGATTATAGAGAGAGAACTGTTAAAAGAAGAAGAAAAAAAAATGAAGTTCCAAACACACAAAAGATATGTGCAGGAAAGGAGAAACCTCAACTTGGGTTTCTCCAAAATCAAAAAACAAGAAAAGTTTAGGTTATCCCAAAATGAACTAAATTTTGTTTACCAGTGAAAAGAAAAAAAAAGGTGTCTCTCTAATCTAACCAAAAGACTCACTAAACCTCCTATGAATACAAAACAAAGCACATATCAATAACTTAGACTTGCATAAATAAGTAAAGGTGGAAAAAAAAGAGAAAATCAAACACAAAAGCTGTCAGTTATATGAACCATTGGTGCAAAATCTATCAGTAAAATTTGACTAAACCACAAATCCTCTACCTAAAATATCTAGAAAAGAAGAGCAAACGTATCCTCATCCATACAAATCATCCCCCAGATTTAGGAGAAGGAATGAGATAACAAAATTGCTCAAGAAACAGCTAATTCCCCCAATGATTTCCTATATATAGGTTTCAACCACCCTCCATAACCATAATCATATATATCCACAAACATAAAAATTCAATCTTTATTATAAAAGAGGACCAAACCAACAGAAAGAAGCACACCCCATCATCAATTCTAAATTGAAAAATCATAATTCACAAGCGATCAAGCATCATCCACACATAAAACTCAAATGGGCATGTTCATCAAACCATAAAAAACCAATAAAAAATGGAACTTTCACGTAAAAAACACACCAAAAAACAATTAAAAAATACAAAACACAAATCTTTTTTTACCAAAACAAGATGATGATTGGTGAAAGTTCAAATGGGACGAACCATGAGATATTGATTGGTAGCTTTGATGTTCTTGTTCTTCCAAGGCTCAACGGTTCTCTTCTTTATCAAGTAGTCACCTCTTTGATTGGTAAAGAAAGGGAAAAATGTACGTTTTGTGTGTATTTTTGGGGGCCAAAAAAGAAAGCGACTTTACCTGCATTCAGTGCACTAACTCCAACACAGTGACGAAGCTCAGTGGCCAAAGGGTACTCTGAAATGAAGTGAAATTGAAAAATCCGAAAAAGAATTGATTTTGACTGCAATTCACAATTTCCATCACCTACCCACCATTTGATGGATACTATCGTCACATAAAATATGCAAAACCCTCTGTATTCTTTAATTCATTTTTATGCTTTCTCATGTAAGAGGAATTTTTTTAACCAAGTATCTCTAAGATATTTAAGTAATAAATAGTGAATTAAATATTTTAATTGATGATACGATGATGTAAGATTTTGGCTATTTATCCAAAATTTGTTTATTGTGACGTATAATTTGTTACATTAAATAAATAAAAAGTGTGTGTATTCCTTTCATTTTTATAAGAATATATTTGATATTTGATATTTATAAAAAATAAATTATTATGTAACTATTAAAAAATCAATAATTTGTATGAAATTAATTTTAATGTACAATCAATATAAATGTATTTTATCGCGTATTTAATCACGTAACGTTATATTATAAAAAAGATTGATCTCATTATTAATCATTTAAAAGAACGAATTTATTGTACAAATGTGTAAAATATTTTAAATTTTTATTACATCAAAATTGAACTCAATTTTTTATTAAGTTAAGTTTTGTTCTTTTTTTTTGGTTGACTTACAAGAAAAGTTTTGTTCCTTTGATAATGACTTATTTTATATGTGAAATAGAAATTATGTTGAATTAATGGAGGGAGCAATTTACTAGTCCACTTTTCGAGGATTTGTATTTTATCGTATATAATTTTTCTTTTGTACATTTGACATTTTTCATTTCATAAATTATAGTTGTATAAAAGATATTTCTAATATGTGTGTATATATTTGAAGAAATAAAAAAGTTTTTATGACATAATATTGAAGGAGTGATTGGTTAGAAGGTTTTAGTGTGTAAGAAGGAGCAAAGCCAAGCGTGGAACATGCAGTGCACCAAGCCAAAACAATGCCTCTTTTCTAGGTATTGCCATTGGGGAAAAATAATATCGCCAACAATAATATCATATTTATTAATTTATTCATTTTTTTTAGGTACTTAGGTGAAGTAAAACAATTCCAAAATAACTATCATTTATATAAAATATATAATAAAATATAAAAAAATATATTAAAATATTTAAAGCATTATATGTATTTATATACAAATGCATAATGATTAATTTGGTGATTAATTTTTACTTACACATAATATTTTTGTTACAGAAGACATTATGTTAAAAATTCAAAAGTAATTTTACTATTTTATTCGTATGCTGCTTATGAATGTAATCCAAGTACATTGTATATGAAGAACAAACAAATTAGCTTGAACAAAATTCATGTATATTTGGCTTTTCATTTATTTTCGAATAAGATTTCCTTTTTGGGCAACCAATCACTACTTTTGAGTAAAGCGTTCATTTTTTAATAATGAGTATTAATGACGAATTAATGCACATTTGACCTTTTTATTACTTTTAGATTAGATGATCCAATTGCCTTTATTTGTTAATTATCACAATTCACAAGATCATTGCTAAACTTTTATTTTCTTATAATGTTCTTTTTTGTATTTTAATTACGAATTAATCATGCATATTTGGCTTTTTATTAATTTTAGATTTTAGATTAGACGATTAAATTACATTTATTTGTTATCACAAGCTCATTATTAACTCTTTTTTATATATAATAAACTTTAACAATGTTGGTGTAAAACAATATATGTTGAAATATAAAATTTATATTGAAAATGTATAAAATAAAATTATATATACACAAACACATAATAATGGATTGAATTTTAATGCTTATATTCACCAAAAAAAAATCTTGCATAATATTTTTTTTTATAAACCAATAACTTTATGTGTATAATTATTTTGTTCAATTAAATTTAATCACTTCATTTATTTTTATATTGAATAGAAAATTTTTTTAATGTCAAATAATATAAAAATAAATTTTTATTTAATATTAAAATTATTTTTTAATTTATATAATATATAAATTAAAAAAAATTACTTGATTGGACTTGAATAAAGAATACAAATATACATATAGAATTAGTGTGTATCAACTAATTTATAAATTAAAATTTGTCGATTCTAAGTATCTATTGGTCACAAGTGCAATTGCTAATTGGTTCATATCAATGTCAATTTATAATCGGTAAAATACTTATATGTTATAAGAGACAAAACCAAATAATTAAATATTTGTAAGGAGGATTCAAGAATGCATTATCCTATCCCATATTCCTATCCAATAGTAACCACCAAATATATGGCACACCAGAACGTGCTGCACTTTATGACACTTAGCTTAAATTGGTTATTAATAGTTTTTTTTTTAATTCATAGTTTTATTTATATTCTCTACTTCTCTAATTTTCTTAGAGTCCAATAGGATGGGTTCAGTTTAAAAATAAATTTAAGGTGCATGTATTTGGGTTTTGTTTTTTATTTTTGGTATTTTTTTATTTTCATAATTTAATGAAGATAAAATTAAAAACAAAGAAAATAATTTTATTTTTATTTTTATTTCTAAAAATATTAATATTAAAATAAAAAATAAAACAATTTAAAAATTAATTTATATTAATTAATTAAAAGTTAATTCTCTCTACTTATTCAAAATAGTAATACAAACCAAACGTACTAATATGATGTCTAAAACAGTAAAACTAGAATGACATTCGATTCTTAGGAATATTCTAGTGGTACGAATAATTGGTAGGTAGGTAGTATGATAATGCATTAATGCATGCATGGTGGTAGCAGCAGCAATAATGTCCTTAAATTATGGCTTATGGGTGAATCAGGGATAACAAGATAATATTTTGCATTGCTTGAAGTTCGATTTTTCCAGAAGAAATTGAAAAGAAAAAACCAAAGCTCCTTAAATTAATAATAAAAATGAAAAAAAAAATGTAACCAACGTAGTTGAAGTATATTGAACAATCCAAATTACCTTTTTTAAAATTTAAAAAAAAAAAAAAAAGGTTCACTTGGAACTATGTGGAAGTATAACAGTTCTGTTAGACACGTGAGAAACATGCACTACTACAAGTCTACAACTTGCACAGTAATCTGGACATTCACCTAAATACAAAGGAATACATAATACACTGTTTTATTTATTTTTTATTCTTTTTTTTTTTTTGGTCAAATTTATTTTTTATTCATAATAATACACTTTTTAGTTTTAGTTTGTGTATGTTCTAGGCCCGTTTTTTTTTTTTTTTCTTACAACACATGACATTCACACACACTACAATAATACTTGCCCGTTTGGATGGACTTTTTTTAAGGAAACAAAAGTATTTTTTAAAAAAATTATTTTTATTAAATTTTAAATATTTGGATGCATTAAAAGAGTATTTTTATTAAAAAGATAAATTATTTTCTTTTTAAGAAACCAATAATATCTTGTTTTTAAAAAGAATAAAAAAAATTATTAAAAATTCTTTAATACCACATTGAGATAAGGAAATTGAGCACAAAATCATGTTTTGAAGGTGAGACATGTATTGAAATATTTGTCGCCAGACACTAAATTAGGTCCTTTTTCTTTTAAGTGTAAAATTAGAATAAAAAAAATATTGACCATAAATTGATTAGAAAATTTTAAAGACAATAATAAATTAAAACTTGTAAGACAAAATTGAAGTAAATTAAATGGCAGTAGTATTTTAAAAACTGTTTGAATATATATTATGGAAAGAATATACTTTATTCTTATTTTTTTACTAATTTATTTTTTCTAAATTTTGTGTGAAAAAACTTAAAATAAATTGGACCTTTTTATAATTTATTCTATTTTATATTTAATTTATCACCAAATACAATACAAAATACTAATTTTGATATTTCTTTTTTTTTGTTTTGATAATTTGATATTTCTATTTTGATATTTCTATCTTTTATGTCTTGTTATCAATGTCTTATTTTATTTTATTCTCAAAATCAATCTCTTTTCAGAGACATAGATAGACATCTATACTACAATAAATTTTTAATATTGATTCTACTTTAATCATGAGCATTTTCTCTCATATATGGATGATGTTATTTTCATGTTTTTGACAACACTTTTTCATAAATTGAGTTTAATTTTAATGCATTGATAGTGTAAAAAATTTTACACGATCATCTAATTAGATTCATGCATTTATATAATTTTAAAAGTAGTGAATTTGAAAATTAATTATTTTTAATAATGTGGTAATATCTAATTAAATATATATATAAAATTCTTTTACACCGACAGTGCATGAAAATTAAATTCTTATAAATTATTTTATGTTTTTCAAAACAACTTTCTACATTAGTTAATCATGATTAAAAAATATAAAAATTAAAATGAAGATTCAATGCTTTGAATATTTCCGTCCTTAGTTTTAATGGGTTCTAGATTCTTTAACAGCCAAACAAGGAAATTAACATAATACATGATTTTCTTAAGTTTGACTACATTTTATTTCAAATGACTAGATTGAAGATAAGAGGGGCCACTCTTTTTATAAGCTTATCATGCTGGATATGCCACAATAATGAAATTTACATGGTAGAAATTCAAGCATCTTTCTCTTTCAAGATTTTCAATGAATTCAAACATTTTTTTCTTTCTAGATTTTCAATGTTCTCTCTTTTTCTCATTGCAAGAAAGTGTTATTGTTTATCATCATAAAAGTCCTTGATTATGATAGGCAGCATTATTATTTTTCAACCAAATATATATTAAGAAAATGATCAAAACTAAGACCAGATACCTAATTATGCTTGTAATTCAACCTTGTTTATTTTTCAGAAACAATGCTGCATGTTTCAAGCACTAACATTTTTATTTATTTTTTATTTTTACTTTTGTCTTACTAGAAGCGTATAATAAGTAGATATTTTATTCTTATGCTTTGTGATCTTATTAGTTTCCAACTAATATTATGTATTGCTAATAGTTATAATTCTAGGCTTTGGTTTTTTCAAACTCCTTTAATCACCTTGGACGGCTGTAACAAGAACATAGCAAATACAATCTCTATTATATTTTCAAGAATTATTCAAATTTGCATACCAGGTGTTCGAAATTTGTTTTCACTCACTCATGAAGTCCTTTGCTGCCTCTCCTAGGAAATGCTTTTCAAGTTCCAACTCTGATGATAGCTTTGAATCCATCAAAACAAGTAAGAATCAACTATCCTTAATCCTTTGGTAGCTCTCATCACATCAATAAATACTCAACATCAAATTGATTGGATTCTCTTTCATTTACATATTGCAGTTGCAGGCAAAGAAAATGTAGAATGTGACACAAGAAAAAAAGACAGCAGTTTTGCATCTAGGATTCATGAACATGGTAATTCATATATGCACTTAATTACTCTTCCTTGTACACTGAGCCAACTCCATTCCCTCGCCATGTAAGGAACTGAGGAACTGAGGACTAAGTCTGCTCGTGTATAAGGAGGAGTGTTAAGATTAGGAAAAATATTCCCTATTTAGCATCAAACTAACAAGTTTTCATGTATCATCTTATGTGGAATTGCAGTGAGGCTTGGTTCTAAATTGTCTGAGACTCTGAAGGAAAAGTTGAATTTGGGAACAAAGATTATACAAAAAGGTGGGAGAGGGAACATTTTTAAGCACGTTTTTGGGATGCAAGAAGATGAGAAACTGTTGAAGGCCTCTCAATGCTATTTATATACTACAGCTGGTCCTATTGCTGGGGTTCTCTTTGTCTCCACCAAGAAGGTTGCATTTTGCAGTGAAAGTCACATAAGTTTCTCTTCTTCATCTGGAGAGTTAGTTAGTGCACCTTACAAGGTAAATTCTTCATCCAATAAAAAAAAAAGAGAGTAGAAAATTGTGTGTAAAATCTGATGAATTTAATTTATTTATACCAAAAGGTGTTGTATTTGTAGGTTTTGATACCAATACAGAAGATAAGAGAAGTGAATGAAAGCCAGAATGTGAACAAGTTAAAGCAGAAGTACGTAGAAATAGTTACCAAAGATGAGTATGAGTTTTGGTTTATGGGGTTTGTAAGGTATGAGAAAGCTTTAAAGAATCTCCACAAAGCAATTTCTAAAACAAATTAATCACAGGAAAGGGAAAGTTAAACATGGTTAAGTGTCATTGGTGTATGAAATTTAGATGGTTGTTTTAGCAATTAGATGATGTTTTTAATGTCAATGTCTCATTTGTTTATGTTTGTTGCTTATCATTGCTTCATCTCTAATAGAAAGCAAGAACCCCTGTAAATTATAAGACACAAAATCTATATATGCCTATGTAATACTTGCAGTGCAATTAACGAGAACTTTATATTAGTCAAATCCATAAGAGAGCATCTAACATGAGCTACTTAGGATTGAAAATTTGTATGATTGTAACACATCAATTAGCCCTGTACTCCTGTCGCACTATATTTTCTAGCATTTGTCTTAATGTAATATGTGTTCTGTTTCTTGTCTTTCATTGTATATAATTTGTGGTATTGCCAAAATGCACACCAACTGTTTGGTTATTTTCCACAATGAAAAGAGGAGGTTTGCGAGGTGAATTTTAATCTGAATTTGATTACACATCTATCTGCTTGGTTTTGTTCTTTTCCTGCTACCATACAACTTTGTTGAATTATAGCCTTTACAGTTTTACTACAACAAATAAAGCAGAGTATTAAGCTATTTAAGGGGGTGCGTTTGGCTTGGATCCTCTTTTACCCCTATCTTTGATTTCATGTTTAAGGTTTGATATATTAACACTTGACGTTAATGAATGTGAGGTGCAGTAGGGTTATAGAGAAAATCTGCACAAACAAAAACAGTTTCGGTTTTTCAATATTCAATTAAGTCCAGTACATCACAAAACACAAAACACAAAAGCATGTGTTTTGCGTAACATAAAAGATATTTATTCAATTCATCTTTCCCTCTCTTTCACACACAAAAGAAAGGCCTAGTGTCTTTACACATGTAGTCAGTAGAGACTCAAAGCCTTGGTTCGGTTCGGTTCAATTTGATTTGGTTCGGTTAGAAGTTAATAAAATTAAGCCTTCTTGAACAAGACCTTGAAAGTTGGAACCTGATCACTGAGAGACAAGTGCTTGGTGCCATCAGAGTCTGTGAAAATGCCGAGAGGTCT
>JASCZI010181289.1:157996-173964 GCA_036250425.1 Stylosanthes scabra | reverse complement strand
TATATATATATATATATATATATATATATATATATAATAATTTTATTTCTTCATTAGTGTATAATATATTAAAATATAAAATATATATATATATAGTTTAATTTATTTTTAGTGTGTATTTAGTATTTCAATACGTATTATACACTAGTAGTTGATTTTGATGTATACTTAGCATTGCTATATGAATTAATTAAGGTGCCTAATATGGTGAAGAGTTACAATGATAAAGAGATGAAAATCACTCTTATAAGTAATAGATTTTTTTTAGGAGAATGTGTCATTTTATTTTTAATAATTTTTTTATAATTATTTTACACATAACTCTTTACCATATTCACTCAAACACCTCTTCATCTTAGAATAGTCTATGAATTAATTTATTTGTACCATTGTACACATCCGTACACACCATTTAGCGACACAGAAAAAATATAAATATTAGTACAGTATTTCCATGCTAATGTTTACATTTTTTCGTATTGTTAAATGGTGTGTACAATGGTACATCTAGTATTATTGTATATATATAATGTGAGGCTAGATTTTTTAAGATTTTTCCAATCAAGCTTAATTATATTAATTCAATTTAAGTATTATCATATATTATAATATAATGTGCCTTTATATAAATAACCAGAGAAGATCTTTTTATCACTTTATTTAATTTTGATCATTAATCTATGTATATATTAAAACAAAAAAGAAAATAAACAAAATTAAGGACTTGTTTAGTTTGTGAAAATATTACTATTTTTATTTTAAAAGATTTTCTATTTTAAACTTTTTTTGTGAAAAAACAAAATAAAATAAAAATAGCAGTATTTTTTTCACAGAATTGTAAAAAAGGACAACATTTGAATTTTTTTTTTTAAAACAAAAGTACTAAAAATGAGAGAGGCCTAAAGATCAGAGAGTGACTCACGACGAATTGGAGGAATCCTAGGTGATTGATGATGCTCTACAGGCTCAAATGGCGCAATTTTGTTACACTTTGAAGATGATGATCCCAGTTCTTTGCAGCTGTTATTTGATTCTTCAAAGCTTAGGTGCTGTTTCTGTGACTAATTAAGCAGCATATATACATATTAAATATTAAAGAGAAGAAGAGAATTCTAATACAATTAAGACATATATAATAAATGAGCAATGAAATTTTATAACAATAATAAGAAGTAAGCATCCCAGAAAGAATGAAGGAGTAATGTGAACCTGATGATGATGTTCTTGATGATGAGGTGGAAATGGTTGAAGTGATGCTCCCATGTTAACTGTTAGCAAATTGGCACAATGCCCACATCTAACCGTCACTAAGGTTAGCATACTGCTGTATGGAACACTAACCTGTGCCAATAACAACCATTTTCAAAAACATACATTATTGATTCAACTCAAAAAGAGAACAGAAGAGAGGAGAATGAAGAACACTAAATGCCAACTCTATCAGTATACCAAATATCCAAGAGCTAATAACTACTAAAGCTTTCACATTGCCATGAAAAACAAAATAATAAAAGGAGCTTCCAAAGCAGCATGCTGCTGCTTATTATAGATTGCAATAACAAGGTGATGGAAATCATTGACAGAGGAAGGAAACAAGAATTTATTGGTGCCAGCCAGCCCAGAAGAAAGTGGCTGAAGAATGATGAGTAAGATAATATAGCTAGAGAGGGAAATGAGTACAGGTATCTTTTCTCTCATTCATTCTGAGAGGCCTATTTTTATGGGGTCTCAAGTCTCAATAGTGGTAGCAGTACACCTAGCTAGCTAGCTAGCCAGCCAGGTACAACATGTATTATTATAAACTTATGTATATACACGTACAAATACTTGGCGTGTATATCTACATTTTAGCTAAGTAATAAGCGTATGGCACCTGACACTTGTGAATTTAATTTTTAGTACTGCATTGTTGTGGGTGCGCATCACTTTTTTTCTGACACTGCAAGATGATAAAAGATAGAAATTGTATATATAGAGAGAGAAGTGTGAAAAGGACTTGACTACTGAAACAGAAACCATAAAGGCCACCATGAAGCACCACCACCACCACCCTTAACCAATGTACAGCAGTTTTAAATTCTAGTTACAACTGTATTATAAACAAAGTGTATATCATAAGGTGAAGAATCAGCCACCTGTTATATTTTCACCCTAGTAAATTTATAATTACCATTATTATCTTGATGAGGTGGATACTGTAACAGTAAAATTGCAACTATTAATTGCACTTAAAATCGTTCAATTGAAGTGTAGTATCATATAGTATAGGCTAATTATATGATGAACAAAGGAGACTGTGATGATGATACTAATATGATGAAGAAGCAGAATCAGAGATTAAATTTACTGCTCCTTTTGTGCAGTGTTAAGTTCTCCATTTTGAGGTATGAGAGAAAAGAATTAGGGAATGCTTCCTCAAAAGGGGTAACATTCAACACTCAACAATCAACATACAGCAACAATATATAAAGCTATGGTGAAAGAAAGAATAAGAAAGAAAGAAAGAAAGAAAGAAAGAGAGATTCAGAGAGAAAAAAAGGAATAATATTATTACTAGACACAAATTAGGTGAGGGAAAAGAGAAGGAAGAGAAAGCATATCTTGTTATGGTGCTGAATTGGGGTTATTCTTGATGTGGTACTCATTATACATAATAAATAAAAAAATAAAATAAAAAAATAATAATGATAATCTCTTTGTTTCTATTCTCTCCACTTTGTTTTTCTGGAAAGAAAGAGAGGGACACTGCCTCTGTACTTGAGGGAAGAAATAAGGCCTCAAATTGTGAAAGATTTTCATCAATGTTCAGAAAAAAATAAAAAGAAGATGCTTCATCACTGGCAAATTAAATCACCATGAACAGACTAGTCCACCATCATCAGAATGCAATTAAGAGAGAGGAGTATATAAGTGTACATATATATGCAATCACATGGATTTGTAAGCAGAGAGTAGATTTTAATTTGTCTTAATTTAGCTCACAAGCTAATAAGTACACTAAGCAAACAAGGAAATTAAGAAGAAAAATTGAAAAATAAGATATTGAATCTGATGTTGACTTTGTATACAATATAGCATATGATATATATATAATTAATATTATTATCTTCTCTGCAGATTTATTTTACTTCTTTCTTTTTGGGGAAAAAAATAGCAAGAGGAGAGAACGTAGTAACCCTAATAATACATACCTGGAAATAGAAATAGCCCTAGTCACCATAGCTCTCAAATTCACTATGATTTTGTGTGTATATATGCATCCATTTTCTTCTTACTTTCTAGATTAGTGAATAATTCCTTTAATTTTCTGATGCCTAATTTAAACTTAGCTTATTCATCGAAAAAATCAAGAATTAATGTTAATTAGGTTTAGACTTCCCAATTTATGTATACCTTTCTTCTTCTTCTTCATCTTCTACTATGAACTCCAAAATTAAAACCAGTTAAATTTTCATCATAAAATATATATATAAGGTTGCGAAATTCTCGGGTCTTTTAATCTATTTATAATATTCTCATGATTAGGTCTGACCTGATTTTACTTTTTACATCGAAGAAGCAGCTTTTCTTTATTAATTTGTTTTCTGATTCTTTGGTAGCTTTTTACTGAAATGATCTCGATAGAAGAAACAGGAGCGGAATTGAAAACGTTGATTGCCAAATTAGTTGATGAAAGACATGGCGCAACGAAAAAGTTGAGAAGAAAAAGAATAAATAAGAGAGAGAGAGAGAGAGAGAGGAGAAGTTGTACCGCTAAAATGGTGTTGCAGAAGTTGCAGTGAACATAACAAACACGTTCGGTTGCCATCATGGTTTCCATTCACAAAAACTTTCTTGGCTTCTTTCCTAACTTTTTTAATAATTCGGCAAAGAAATAATAAGACCAGTAAGATTTATAGGAAGAATTCACGGGTGTGGGTGTGGGAGTGGAGAGAATTTTATTGTTACTTGGACGGAAGAAAAGAAGTGGTAGTAGTAGTGAACATGATCAACGATTTTACAGAATACCCAGAACAATAATAAAGAGATAAAAGGAGCAAATAAATTAAACTTTATTATTATTAGTATTATTATTATTAATTTCTTTTCTTTTCCTTTCTTTTATTAAGAGAGAGATAAGATGTGTACAAAAATCTTATAGGTTAGGATGGGACTAGTCTGGTCGGGAAAACCAACTAAGGGATGAAAATTATACTATACTATATTTTTCTAGTAATTAATAAAAAAAATTACCCTCTCTATTTTTAAATAATTGTAGTTTTTATTTTTTGGATTTATTGTTTGATATTATATTATATTAATTAAATTATATATAATTCAGTTTTGCTGAATTCCATTAAAAGAAATTTTATATGTACATTATTTACTATCACATTATCGTAAATAGTTATCGAGTAATGTTATGTGGATATTATTTTGACCAATCAAATTCAATCAGGTTATTTATTTTTTTGTTAAATAAAAAATTATTTCGATATCAAATAATATAAAAAATAGCATTAAAATAAATTTTCATTTAATATCAATATAATTTTTTATTCGGTATTGAATAAATAACTTGGTCAGATTTCATTAGATAAAATAAATGCACATGCATTTAGAATTATTGAATAGTTATCTATTATATATAGGACATGGACATTAGAGAAAATGTAATTAAATAATTATGTAAAATGATTTACATTATGCTGTATTAAAATTAAAAGTCAATTTTTTTTTTTAGGTTTTAGACCAAAAACTAAATGATATGAAATATTTTATTAATTATGTGTTTTTTTTTCTATTTAGGACATACACATAATAAAAATACTATCTATTAGGACACATTTTGAGATTTTTTCACGAAAACAATTAATTAATAATTTTAAGTTATATCTTGGAGACACTAATTAGTTACACTTTTCTTCTTCTTTTTTGAAGCCTAAGATAATAATAATAGAATGTGTACCAAAATGTTGAGGTTGAGGTGTGTGGGGCTAATTAAGTTGGTTTTTGAAGTGGGAATGAAGATAGAAGAGAGATGGTGGGAAGGAAGGAAGGAAGAAAGTAAAGAAGGAAGGCTTAGATAGAATAATGATTGCAGAAGAGGAGAGTAGTATGGATATGCATGATTGGTTGGATTGGTGTTGGCGCGTGAGTTTCAGACACAGGAGGGTGAGAGTGGAGGGATGTGTTATGATTGAGGGAATGAGTGGGTGGGAAGGAGTGACTAGTGAGTGACCCATTTTCTAACGATACTGGTGGGTTTTCTATACCACCGGACTAGAGGGGCGACACACATTAATTAAACACAATTCTATAATGAAAAGAAATATATATTAACTAATTGAATAATGCTATCCATCCTTGTTGCAGACGTCGTGTTTATACGCGTATAAAAATACAAATATTATAGGTGGATCACAGAAAATGAAAAGCAATTAATATCTTAATGACTGTAATAAAAGTATAGGTAATTAATAATTTTCTAATCAATAAATCAGCAAACAAAAAATAGAACATTCATAACAATTGATTATAGAACATTCACAATAAATAAAATAGAACATCCGAAACTTAAACAACCAACAATCAACCAAAATAAATAGAACATCCGAAACATATAAACAGAACATCCAAAACCTAAAGAAATATAACATCCAATATAAATTATTGTTTATACGGGTGTCAAATTGATGTCTAGCTACCAAAAGGGTGTGTGGATAGCGGAACTGTAATTAATTTTATTTTAAAAACTAATAAAAATAAAATAAAATACTTTAATTAATATTTATCCAACTATTCTTGAAAATTTTTATTTTTTTTTATCAATTTTTCTCTTCACCATAGCATGCACCATTAGTTAATATAATTTTATTATTTTTTAAAATGTTTATTTTATCATTAAATTATTTTGTTGCTCTCAATGGTTTTACGAATTTTCAATTTAATTTTTGTATATTTTTCTTTTCAATTAGATCTTTATATCATATTAGATTTTGTTATATAATTGCATATTCGATTAGGGCTTGTTTATAAGAAGAAAAATAAATTTTATATAACGGAATATTCTATTACCTATCACGTTTTTGTTGTAATATAAATTTAATTACAAAATCTAATAATTGAAAGCTCTAATTGAAAATAAAAAAATTGTAACGATCTAATTAAAAATTTGATAAAAGCATTAGAATCATTAGAGTAGTTAAACCTTATTTTATTCATATTATATTATCTTGTTTATTAATTTTTTTATATTCTTATAAATTATTTTTGTGGTAATTTATAGATTTTTATCAGACATTACTGGTAACAGTAATAAGTAATAACTAATTTATTAGAAGATTATCCACGTCTAGTTTCCTACATTTGCAAAAGAAAAAAATAACTAAAGATTCTATTTAACTGAGAAATTTGCTAAAAAATACCACTAAGGACTTTCATACTCGGGGATGCTTAAAGATTAACTTATGATTATTTACATAATTTTTTATATAAAAAAATATACTAAATATGTATTATATTAATTAATTTAATCAAATATATTAATATATCGGGTGGAAATAGTTACCCAAAGAGTTTGTGTCATTTTAAATGTGTGCATGTGAAATTGGCAGCTATAGCTAGAGCTAATGTTCACTTCACTACTAGAAGTGCACTTAATTAAATTCGAACAATTAATATTAAAGATTTATTTTAATTAGACCTTTCCGGAGTTTGGTGAATTTTAAAATAATTGAAGTGACAAAATTCAAAGAATTTTAGAAGATAAATATAAAATATTCACTAGGGTAAAAAGAAAATCAGAGTTTGATTTGGTTGTTAACATCAGTCTACTTTCTTTATCAAAGAATTAAACAGTTTTAGCCTTTACTCAAGGGACAAGAAGACTTAGTACTAACTAAGTTGTCGGGGTCAAGTTATTCTAAAGTTCAAAATGCTGATTAATTAACGTAATAAGTCAACAAGTGTTTAAGCAAATTAAATGTTTTCTAATGATGACGTAGAAAAGACCATGGAAATGGCAAGCCTTGGAAATTATATCTTTTGTCCATTTCCGTATACTTGCTTATCCACCATGCTGTTCACCACTGTTCGCTTGCTGATTAGACATGTTCCTATAAGCGCATTCATCTACGACAATTTTTTTTCTTCCTATTATCTTCTCTATCAAGACTTTTTTTTTTTACCATCAAATCCAATTAAATCGGATAATAAAACTTGGATATATAGTAATTAGTAAGTGTGTGAGTCAAAGTGATTCGAATAATTTTTGTAGAAAATGGTCTAATTTAATTAAATTTAATAAAAAAAACTTATATATACCATCATATAGATTACATACATTATTACACTTGGAATTTTGTCACTAATAATTAAACTACATTTTTTTCGGTTTTTTTTAATTAAGTTTTTAATATTCTTATATTTAAGAAATTTGAATTTTTTTTTCATATTTATAAAATAACGAATATTAGCTGAAATATAATAAAAATATTATTTATATACTAAAATTTAGTCATTTACAAATTATCTGTGTATAAATATATGTATTATTTAAATTATTTTAATATATATTTTATATTTCAACATATATTTTATAATGACCGGTTTAGTGATTGATTTTTAATGTATACATAACATATATAATGTTATTTGTACATCTATTTTGATCAACTAAATTTAATCAAATTATTTATTTTTATCTTAAATAAAAACTATTTCGATATCAAATAGCACTGAAATGAACTTTTATTTAATATCTCGAAATAATTATTTATTTAGTATTGAATAATAACTTAGTTTGACAAAAATAAGATGTGTATATAGAATTATTATAACATAATAACCCCTTGGAAAAATGTTTGGCTCCAGGTTCAAATAAAACTGTTCACCAGCATTATTTGATGAGAAGATAAGGGAGTCGGCAGATATAATTTGATTTCCTGTATATCATCAATATTTGGAGACAAATTTGTTACATTTGGTCCCAATGCAAGTTTATAACTGTCATTTTTAGGAAGGATTTTAGAGTATCTTTTCAATGACTCAAAGCTTGAAATGACAAAATATAAAATCTAACGAACTTTACACATTGTTAGACCAACTTAATTATTTTGGTAGAGGAGAGAGACATATGTAGATAATCCAAAAGAAGAAAAGTGTTTACTGTTTAGGTAATAGGTAGTATATATGTTTTTATGTATATAATATAAAAAATTATATATTATCGGGCGTTTATGTTAAGAAATTTATTTTATTTTTGGAAATTATTTACATAAATAATAAAATAATATTTTTATGATTATTTTAATTTTTTAAAATCTATTCTTAGAATAATTTGTTCTCAAAAATATTTTTTACCTAAAACGCAAATATTATTTTAGTTTTAAAAAGTGGATATTATTTAATATTTTCATGTCAAGGAAATTAAAATAAAAATAAAAATTACTATTATATCCCTCAATTTTCTTGATATTGGGGTTATTATTGAAATCTATTTTCTAAAATACGTACAATAAAAGAAGAGAAACTTTAGGTAGTCGATATTTTTAAGTTTTTTATTTTTGCCTTATTTTAAATCAACATTAGCCAATGCAACTCCTTTTTTTTAATAGCAAAAGTATTGATCTACCTCCTTGCATTCTCCTACAAATAAAAGCTGATTATTTCTTAATTATAATTATAATTTTATCAAATATAATTTATTCAAGTATCTAACATTTAATTATACGTACGAAAATCATTTTATAATTATTTTAGTAATATCCCATCCATATGAAAAAATTACTACATTTTTAATAATATAAACTATTTTGGAATTAATTTTTAAATGAACTAGTTAGGATATAAATTAGTTAATTATCATATAATAAATAAAAAAATTTAATTTTAATACATTATTAGTGTAAAGTTATTTTATACATACATCTAATTACGTAACTTTATGTTAACAAAAATATATAACTTTTTTTGTTATTGACCTCGTGATTGATCATTAAAAAAAAAACAAATATGATTGTATGACCATGTAAATATGTAAAATGTTTTAATAGTTTATGTTATAAATTTTAGAAGGAATAATGCTATCTACACATCATGTTATCAAACATTAATTTTACATAAGTATAAAAATACAGTTATTATAAGCGGACCACAAAAAGAGAAAAGTGATTAATGCCTCAATCATCGTATTTTATACGGGTGTCAATTTAATATTTATTAAAAGGTGTGTAGATAGCGAACCGTTATAGAAATATTGGGTTGCATGCCGTATGTATAGTGGGCAACAGTTAACACAAAATACAATAATAGAATAGGTTAGAAGGATTTTGAGGGTTCTATATATGGTTAAAAGTTGTAGCAACTTTAAAAATTGATACCTTAATGCGCATTGTATATAAAGGCACACTTTCATGTCCACTAATTGGCACCTTATTCACGTTTGTGGACTAGCTACATTCATTTGCATTTTTCGTTTTTTGCTTCAGATGCAGTTTCCTTCACTTTCACAAAACATTATCTTTGAACACACATCACTACGTTCACATCTGTAATAGAAATCATATATGAATATGATTGTTCCGTGCTCCTATATCTATATACTACTGTATATGACTCGGTATATTAAAAATCAGTTACCAATTAATTATAACATGTAAATATATGTATTTGACATTAGTTTTTTTTTATAATATTGTTGTAAATAAATTTGATTTTATACTATTATACATGTTTAATTATTTTATTATAGGAGGTTTGATTATTTTGGTAACTAATATATATAAATGTACAAAAATACATCATAACAGTTGTCTATTGGAGTTGTTTCGCGTTTGTTTTTCATGTGTCTTTTCTGAGTGTAGTCTGTTAGACCTTTTTTATTTGTTTTAAATTTGTATGAGTGAATGATGTGGATTAATTAATCTTGATGACTTTGTCAAAGGGATTTAATTAATTTTCATATGAAACCCTCTTCTTTTCTCCCCTTTGGATCGATATGTAACATACAAACAGATCTTAAAAAAAAAAATCATAGCAGTTGACTTTTTTTGTGTATTAGGTGCTGCTCGAATCCAAGAATCTGTGATATCTTGTTATGGATTCTTCTTAAATATAATTTACACAGAATTCATGTGATAAATAGCAACGGACTCTAGAAACTATGGTAACCTACTATGGATTTTATTTCATTAGAGCAAATACGTGGTATTATGGTTTCATACATGTGTATATATTTACGTGGTGGGTCATTGTGTTGGAAGGTTGGAAAAATGTGTAGTGACAATAGTGATAGTGTTTTTTTGGCTCTAGTCCACCACGAGAGAAAAATTAAGAGAAAAACTAGAGAGGGTGTGAAGTTTACAGATGAGAGTCAGACAAACATGTTTATCACGACAAGAACTCGATTTCTTGAGTTGTAGTAGAACATCTTGCATAAATTGGGCTTTGATGGGAGGAAGCATGTTAACATTAGTTAGTAGAATATACTACTGGATTCAATTGCAGTTGTGGCTCAGTCGGTGAAATACTATGATTGTTTTGATATTAATGATGATGAAGACCTTCAAGTTTTGTTTCACAGCCGAAGACAGATTTCCGAGATTCGTATGACAGAGCTGTTTGCACAAATAGAGGATGTTGGTGCAAGTTCAGGCATATATATCAGCTTTGAACCCGCAATTTATTCATGTTGGGGGAGCCTCACTGTATGCTTGTACGGGACACAGCTCCATGACTTGTGGAATCCCCCTCATTTCAAGTAAACTTACACAGAGAAGAGGACAACGGTGGAGGTGACTTGGAAGACAATAGATCTTTCGGGGAACTTGTGGTGTCCATGACAGGGACATCACCTCTCAACAAAAGCACTGATGAGTGGCTCGTCCACTTTGAACCAGTGATGGTTCAACCGTGCGAGTAAGAGTAACCCGGCCCTATCAAAGAATGTCATAATCTGCTCGTCCAACTCCATATTTTGTTGCCTCTTCACGGTCAACACACACTTAATCGACTGCATTGTGCTAAAAATAAATAAATAAACAATACCATAAAGACAAATAATTCCAAATTACATAAAAAATTAGAACAGGCACTTACATATGTTAAAACTGATCTTCGGAATTCATGAACCCAAAACCTCGTACCGCAAACTTTAAACATTATATCGTGAACTCTAAACTCTAAACTAGATCTCCACAATTCATACATATACAAAATACAGTTCTGAAATTATTTTAGAGAATCTAACAATCCACAAACTATTCTAATTTATATGAAGATCTAAAACAATACTAACCTCGTGGTTGATGTTCTTTGCGACATAGAAAACATTATCAAGTCTGTACATGAATGCTCCGTCAACAGCTAGGACTGCGACAGGGTCTTGTTGCGCTGTGAACTTCCTTAATTTTCTCTAAAAAATCTCTCCTAACCAAACTTAGAAATGGATGAAAATGGATGCCGAGGGATGCTACTGTGGATCTTATTACACCATTTAAACAGAATCCGTAATAAGTACTCATGGATCATGTGATGAAATTTTCACATCACCCGTGACAGACCATAGCAGATTCCAATTTTCCATTTATGTTGAATCTGTGGCGAGCCACAATGGTAACCATTTTCTCTGATTGCAAAGAATCCGTAGCAGGATGACATAGATTTTATAATCCACTGCAATCTGCTACGGATTTCATAAATCATTACATATTACCACAAATTCTATAAAAATGTTTTTTTTTATTGTATAAATTGATTATTCTTTTTCAATTGGTGTAAACCGGTAATTTCTAGCTCCCTTTAATTTATATTGATAAATAGTCCTAACATTTTTTTATATATATATTCTTAATTAGGCCAATATAATCAATTATTTGAAATTTTAAATCCATCATATTTAAAGAAAATGCAAATTTTGTTAAATTACTCAATAAATATTTACTAATTTGTGATTTGTACATACATTTTAAATATAAAATATGCTTAAAATAAAGGTTTAATTACTATATTTATCTCTATAGTTTCACCAAATTTTTAATTAAGTTTTTTTTCTCAATTAGATCTTTACAAAATAAAATTTCAATTAGGTCTCTAGGGTGACAAAAAACTAAAGTTAACAGAATATTCTTCTACACATAAAGCATATTCTGCTACACAAACCCTCAACAGATGGAAAATACTTTTTTATGTACCATAATATTCCATTAAGTTTAGCTATTTTGTTATGGCAGAGATCTAATTGAAAAATTAGATATTCTATAAAGAGTTAATTGAAAAGAAAAAAAGTATACAAACCTAATTAAAAATTTGATAAAATTATAAAAACTAACATAATAATTTAACATAAAATAAAATTAAAGAATATATTAATTTTTTAAAAAGAAAATGTGCTTAAAACTATTTACCCCTATATTAATACAAAATTATTTACCCCCTTTTTGAGCTAATTACGTTGCTGCATATGGAGGTGAGGGCCAACTTTTTATATATATTGTTCTGTGCTGGTTGCCGGGCGGGTAGAACTCTTTCGTCTGGAGATGAAACTGCTCGGTGGAGCTTTAGGTAAGAAGGGTCACCTCAGCTAGCTCCTGGAACGGAGGGGGTTGGTATCTGAAAAGGCACTCCGACGCTCAAGTTAGTAGAATATTCTCTGTGAGTTAAATAAGAAGGAAGAAGAAAGCATACCATAACTTGAGACTAGAGTGATGTATTTACAGGCCTTGAGGATGGAGTGTAGCTTTTGTTAGGGTGAGGGAATCAAATCCCTACTTTTGTGGGATGGGGCCATGCAGTTACTTTGACTGATTCTTTTTGGCATTATCTTGGTTTGTTGAGAGCTTCATTCTTAAGAGGTAAGTTATTAATTAAACATGTGCTAAAACAGTTAGTTATTGGGTTAAGTTTGTAAGCATTTCTATTTGTTAGAGTGGGCTGAATTAGTATGAGCCATATCATAACCCCCAAGCTTGAGCTGTACAGTCTTGTATCAGGTTGAGCTTAGTTGATATCTGAAGCGTTTTTGAATGTTTATTTTGGTATTGGGCTTTAACTCGGCTGCATATACAGCATGGTGAGGGTTGAAGCCCCCGAGTTTAAGTTGTTGAAGCTTTTTGTTTGAGTCGGTCGAGCTATTGATTGAGTCGGCCGGGCTGTTTATTTTTTAATAACCAAGTTGAGTTTTTGCAGATTTAGTTATAAATCAACGGTTAGTAATGAATGGAGATAGTTATAAGTAATATGGATGTAAGCCCCCAAGGTCAACTTGGGAATTTGAAAATTAGATAAGTTTGTCATTAGGCATTGTCTTCCTCATATGAAAGAGGAGAGCTAAAAAGAAGAATGGTTTGATACTTAAAGTAGAGAGTAGACATGTTTGTATTGTTTGAAGTATCTGATTGGCTTATATGTGAGCGTTTTGATGCCAAAATATAATTTACTTTGGTTGAAGATTTGATTTTGATGTATGAGTTTGGGTTCAATATTGTATTACCAAGGTTGTGAGTTGAGCCCCCATGCTCTTTGGAAAGTATGTAATGAGGTAGAAATATCGAAATCAAGAAGTCGGCTTGATTAAGTTTCGAATTTAAATATCAGTTAAATATGACAGCCAACCTATAGAGGTCGTTTTGGATATAGAACCGCCCTGAAGAGGTTGGTTGGATGAAACTTAGAAAGTCGTCCTGAAGAGATCAGTTATGATAGAAATCCATTCTAAAGAGGTCGGCTTGGATAAGAAGCCATTTTGAAGAGGTCGGTTAGGATAGAACTTAGAAAGTAGTCTTTGAAGATATCGGTTATGATAGAAAATCGTTGTGAAGTAGTTGGTTACATAAAACTTAGAAAGTTGTTATGAAGAGATTAGTTATGTTAGAAAGTTGTTGTGAAGTGGTTGGTTACATAAAACTTAGAAAGTTGTTCTGAAGAGATCGGTTAAATAAGGCTCCGATTAAACATCGGTTAGGAAGCCGTCCTGAAGAGGTCTTAGGAAGCCGACTTAAAGAGGTCGGTTAGATAAAGCTCCGATCAAATATCGGTTAGGAAGCCGACTTGAAGAGGTCGGTTAGATAAGTCTCTGATTAAATATCAGTTAGGAAGCCATCTTAAAGAGGTTGGTTGAAGTAACATAGACGTTGGTATGTTGATAAAATAAAATTGGAATAATAGAAAATTGTGGAATATGTATAGTTCATCGATGTGTAGATATGCATCTTTAGTGCAAGTATATAATAGCATGTTGTATACGTGATAAACCTTGAGGTTATGAGTTAGAGTTCATGTTAAGCGTTCATATAAGAGGTCAACGATGATTGATAATGATAATAACAATGCGTAAATAAATGATAGATAATTGTAGACATTATCATGGATAACATATATCATGTGAGATGCAAAGAGTCTATTGAAATGGTAACTGTGGCCGAACATTTTGAGGTTTTTCGAGCTTAGTGAGAACTTGGTTGGAGAGGATTGTCAAATATCAGTTAAGAACTTGTATGTAGTTTAATATTTGTGAACCCTTGTAGCAGTAGTTGAATTCGAGTTATAAGATAGCAGTAATCAAAAAGGAAGGAAAGACATGTCAGAGAATTAATAATTTAGAAGTTTGTAGTGCCATAATAGCATGAAAGAAAGTAGATAGTTGGTAATAGTAAATTAGAAAAGCCAATCTGACCAGGGCATAGTGTTAAAAAATTACCAAACTTAATATCACCTCGTTTGAGCCTTGTAATTGACAAATGAAAAAGATAATAATAGTAATGATGATACATATTAGTCTTGTATTGAAGATATGAGAAAGTGTAAAGATATGTAAAAAAATAGGAAGCCGATATCAATAGTTTTAGAATGAGACTCTGGCCGAGGTGTGAGAACAGTAATTGATAATGATAATTGTAGTTATATATGTTGGTCATGCATATAATGCATAGAAACTAATAAAGAACATAGCATTTGAATAAAAAATAATTGTTGTAGAATGCTTAGTTGGCCGAGTTAAGTACGACTTCGGTTGAGTTAGAAGATTGATAATGATTGTAACGTATATAAGAAAGATATAATATTGCAAAACATTGTATATTTTCAAATTGTAAATTGATATTATAGAAGTACTTAATTAACAATAGCTAGTAGATGTTGTATAGCTCATGAAATAAATAAAAGAGATCAATTGGTTTAATAAAAGAGATTGGTGTTCTAAGATTCTTTCTCAGTTTGGACTTTACATTGTAGTTTGTTTATTAGTCATTCGAATTGTTTGGTTGTTATAATAGGGGTGAAACTTTCAAATAAATTGAGTGCATAAAGATTAAAACGTATAATGAATAATACACCATGAAAAGTGTAAGAAACATAATGAAAACAATGTCATTCAGATTATGTACAGTTTGAAAAGAAATCGAGTTGAGATTGTATAACTGTGGTTTTATATTAGATGTTCGGAATTCATGTATAATGAATAAAATAAGAGTTCGACTATCATTGTTATATTCGTTTTCAAGACAAAAAGTATGACTAGAGTCAGAGTATCCCTCTGATCTCTTTAGGTTTAATTTGTTGAGGTCATCCTTAAGGTAACAGGATTTCTGAGTTATACCTCGGGTAGGTCGGCTATGTCGTGGGATGAGCTCTAAGGGTATGTTGATTTACCTGTTGGCTTTGTATTGGTTATTGTTAAGCACGAGAGTACCAAACAATGATCCAATGGATTTGAGTCGTGAGGGTGAGTAGACAATGAGAATGAGGGAGAGAGAAAGTGTTCCTTCCAGAGGGAAGCACACGGAAGATTCCGGGAGCTTGATCCAAAGAAGGTGGTTGATGAGAGAGAATAGCACTAGAATCCCAGAATTAGGATTATGAGTATTCTAGGGCTAATATGGGAGGTTAGGGTTAGAGAGCGCGTACCTTGAGGGGGTTTTGCCCCCTGCTTATATAGTAGCGGGTGGTTATGATTCGGATGGGATCTTTTCATGATCTCATCCGAATCTTTC
>JASCZI010181289.1:137196-150687 GCA_036250425.1 Stylosanthes scabra | reverse complement strand
GAAAAGCCAACTAATTCGTCGGAGTGACTCTCCAGGTCTTTCTCAGTGAGTCCGAGTGCGTTAAAGCATCGTCGGAATAAGATGTCAGCAGAGCTTCCTTGGTCTATAAAGACTCATCGGATTGTTGCGTCAATGACATCCATGGAGATTACTAAGGGAGGATTCAAGGTGTCGGTTGTTCTTCCGATTTCTTCTGAGGAGAAAGTGATTTCACGGGGTGGTTTACCATGCAATGTTCTAGGCATGACTTCCACGGCGAGGCACAATTGTCTACTTCTTTTTGCGGCCCTCCGGGATGGGGGGGTTACCTTCATCCGGAAGCCCTCTTGAAATCATCTTGATCTCCCTTCGGACCACACCGTCCTTGCGATCATTCCTTCCTTCCGCGGACTTTTCCGGGCTCTCCACCCTTTTCTTTGTCCGTCTATCATCTCTTCGGTCGCCGCTTCTTCCGATGTATTCACGGAATTTTCCCTTCTTTAGACCTTTTTCGACGAATTGAAGGAGGTCACGGCAGTCTTCTGTGTCATGACCGTTTTGCTTATGGTACTTGCAGTAAGCATTCCAGTCACCTCTGTTATTGTTCTTGACTGCTCGTGGGGCTGGTACCTTTTCTACCTGTGATACCTCATGAAGGAAGGTTGTCAGGGAGACGTTCAGTGGACTATAATAGGATCTGGCGGATCGCTGTTCCCGCCGATTACGGTCATCCCGCGACAGATCCTTCCGACTGGTCTCTTTTTTGTCACGGTCAGTTTTTACTGCCGTTTGCCCTTCTTCCTGCTGCAAGTAATCATGAGATCTTTCTCGGATCTCATCCATGGTCTTGGGCGACCTCTTGGTAAGGCTTTTAAGGAACGGGGTGTCCTCTCTGAGGCCTTTGACCAACGCCATAAGGGTCGCTTGACATTCGAGCCCTTCAATCTGAGTGCATTCAGAGTTAAAGCGGTCCAAGTAGTCTCGCAGGGACTCTTCCGGCTTCTGTACGATTGAGTAGAGGTTGAGGCAGGTCTTTGGGAGTCTTCTCCGAGTGGTGAAGTTTTTCAGAAACCCTTCAGACAGGTCGGAGAAGTTCTTGATGCTTCTGGGTGCTAGAGAGTTGAACCAAGTCAGCGCGTCCTTTTTAAAGGTCACGGAAAAGGCTTTACACTTCCTAGCATCCGAAGCGTTCATGAGTACCATCCTATTGTCAAAGGCATCTAGATGATGCTTAGGATCACTGCTTCCATCATATGGCTCCATATCCGTCGGATATTTGAACTTCTTAGGGAGTTCTTCCGAGAGGATGGCGAGTGAGAAGGGATGTTTGTTGTTTTCTCTAGCTGGTGGGCTTCCGACCACGGCCGATGGCTTCCACGTTCGGGAGCGCGAGTCAACCACCACTTCGTCATCGTCCGAGTACGTGAGCCTATTACGGAACTTTTCTTTCAGCTCTTGGTCACGCCTCTCAGCCTCCTCCAGCAAAGCTTGCTGCTTAGCCGCCATTGCTTCTGCCCTTTTCATTGCTTCAGTGGCAATTTCTGCTTCCCGAGTTTGTCTCTCGAGGAGCTCTCTCAGGACAGTTTCCATCTGCTGGATACTCTGGTTATTGGGAGTTATTCCCTTCTCCGGAGTAGATTGGGGGACGCTGTCGTCAGCACCCTCATTGTTGGGTTGAATGTCCACCATCTTCAGCTTTGGAGGTTCGACTTTCGTCTCTTTATTCTCGATTCTAAAGTTTAGTCCCCACAGACGGCGCCAATGTTAAGCACGAGAGTACCAAACAATGATCCAATGGACCTGAGTCGTGAGAGTGAGTAGACAATGAGAATGAGGGAGAGAGAAAGTGTTCCTTCCAGAGGGAAGCACACGGAAGATTTCGGGAGCTTGATCCAAAGAAGGTGGTTGATGAGAGAGAATAGCACTAGAATCCCAGAATTAGGATTATGAGTATTTTAGAGCTAATATGGGAGGTTAGGGTTAGAGAGCGCGTACCTTGAGGGGGTTTTGCCCCCTGCTTATATAGTAGCGGGTGGTTATGATTCGGATGGGATCTTTTCATGATCTCATCCGAACTCTTTTAGTCTGATCTTTAACCTTTTTAGCTTGATCCTTAATCTATGGGCCAAGTAAGTCGGTTATTGATCTGATGGATTGGGCCTTGTTGGGCCGGTCCGTAACAGTTATGGCCTTTGGTCTTGACTGCTTTAAGCTTAGAAAGAAATTATTCTATGATGATAAAAATTAATGTATAATAGGTAAAGAGTTAAAATGTACAAATTGAAAACATGGAGTACAAAATTGTAAAGTATTGGGATATGAAAATGCTAGTTGTATCTCATTTTACGTTGATCAATTTTTCGTTACCTATAAAGTTTGGGTTAGTCAAATTTGTTGGAAAGGAAAAGAAGATAATTAACAATGAAAATAATGATAGCATGGGAGTTGATAGTTATTTCTTATAAAAAAGAAAAACACATCATCATATAACAAGATAGTTGTGGAGTATTGTTTAAAACTTCCTTCAGTTGTATATATAGATTTTTTTTTATTGGCTGCAAAATAAGCAGTCAACAATAGAGTTTCCGACGGATAATTGATGGCTTATTATTGGAGCAAGATAAGGGTTATTAATTGCAGAAAATAACAACAGTACAACCGGTGAGTTTATCACAGAGGAAGAAAAAAGAAAATGATAGATTTTATATATGGCATTAAATTGATTATTCTATAATTGACATATAATAAGGATATAACATGCATTTCTCAATAAAAAGAAAATGGATCTAAATCTTAAGAGAGAGAATTAAAATAATTAAATAACAGAGAAACACTTTCATTAACGAATGATAGTTTCCAGTGTTACCATTTACAGGTTTGACAAAATTAAATTAGATAATAACAAATATAAAAACATAAAATTAAATAATAGACAGATACTGTTCTGATTTTTTTTATACTAATCAAATTATTTGTAATAATATTGCAAATAAGACATGAATAGAATTTAGTTGGATAATAAACAATTTTTGAATATTTAAATTGCAAATTTTTGTGGGCAGTTTAATTTGATGAGAATTGTATTCTTTAAGTGCTTTATTGTTTATCAAAAAAAAAGAAAAGAAAATAACAGATAATAGGAAGAACCATTAGTGGTACCTTAATAATAGAAAATTGAGAAAAAAAATCGAATGACAACTGTTGAAAAGAAAAGGGATAAGTGATAAAAACAAATACCCATATGAAAGCAGAAATATAATAACAGAAACAGAACACGAATTATAACAATTTAATTAGGATGGCAGCTGTTAGTCCTAAATGTTAGGCTCGATTTTAATCGTAGCTAAGGCTGCGTTTGTTTTCAGTGGACTGGATACTAAGATATAGATTGATGTGCATAAATCTGTTTGACAATAGAGATATGGACACCGGACACATTGTCTCTCGCCCAATTTTTTTTTCTCTTTTTGCTCATATGTGTCCTATCCATTATTGCCAAACAAAGACATTAAATTTTACTGTTCATATCCTACTATTTTTGTCCCAATGATTTGTTCTGTCATATTCTTATAAACAAAGGCAGCCTAATATATGACTATTATCCAAATAGCATATGAATTATAAATGGAATAGGCACAAATGGATATAATTATGCTAATATCCATGTATCTGAAATTCATGTAACATCATAAGTGTATCCATACGTCAACCGAGTAATAATATCTATTTATATCATGAAGGCATATTTTGTTCGGTAATAATTCTTTTTTTTAATTGTACCTTTATTAGATATTTATTGTTTTATTGGAAAGAGATAACAAAAATTTGAAAATAAAAATAGATAACCGTGCATGACGGTTAGTACTCCTAATTTCAGGGTCTCCTTTTTAATTATTCTAACATTTGTAAATTATGTATTTACTCCTTTTTTTTATTGAAAAGAAATAAGAAATGAGCAAATGAATTTAAAAGATGCCAAATATTGAATAAGAAATAGGAATAAGTGTGCACATAAAAGTTAAAATTTGGAAACGAACATAAAAATGAATTATAGAAATGGCAATCGTTAGAGTTTAATCAGATTTCCTCAAAGTTGTCACATATACATAAAAAGGAGAAATTATTCCAAATTATGAATTGTTATTTTCGGTGAATAAAAATTGGTGTAGTTACCTGTTTCATATAGTTGAGTATTGCTCGTTTAGCATTGTGCTTTCATTCCTGAAACGGGAGGAAAAGAATGAATGTAACGGTTCCACGGTGGGCGCTAATGCCGGTAGAACTCTTTCGTTTGGAGATGAAACTGTTTGGTGGAGCTTCAGGTAAGAAGGATCACCTCAGTTAGCTCCTGGAATGGAGGGAAGGAAGAAGAAGAAAGCATACCATAACTTGAGATTAGAGTGATGTATTTATAGGCCATGGAGTGTAGCTTTTGTTAGGGTGAGGGAATTAAATCCCTACTTTTATGGGATGAGACCATGTAGTTACTTTGGCTGATTCTTTTTTGCCTTATCTTGGTTTATTGAGAACTTCATTCTTAAGAGGTAAGTTATTAGTTAAATACGTGCTAAAACAGTTAGTTATTGGTTTAAGTTTGTAAGCATTTCTATTTGTTAGAGTGGTCTGAATTGATATATATATATATACAGGCATATGTTATGATCATCCTAATTCCTTTGTTTTTTTTGTTTTGGGTCCGGGATGATCATCCTAATTCCGAAATAAAATTGTTTCCCCTGAAAATCCTAAAAGGTACAGATATTGAGTGCAAAAAAGTTTGTTTTTGGGTCAAATGTTAATAGACAACTTTTTCCTTTTCATTTTTTGTCTAGGTTCTTTCCCATGGATCCTGATGAAGCCCCAAGAGGCCAATAAATTAAAGCGTTAGGCCTTTAGCATGTGAAGTTTGTGTGGGCCTTATTAGGCTTTCGGGTGAAGTTGAATACAAAAATATGATTGTCCAAAAAAAAAAAAATACAAAATATGTCACCTTCTCCCGTGTAGCCTAAGTAGTGGAACGTTGGGTGCATGAGTGTATGAGTGTGGAGGATGTGTGTGTTCGTGATGTAAGCCTAGGATTGAGGGCTATTATCCAATTCACCCGTTCAAAAAAATACAAAAAAAATGTCCAAAAAAATAATAAAAAAAAGAAAAAGAAAATGTTTGAATGTGCAATGCAAATTCCATTCTAATAGTATTTATTTTATGCATGCCTTGATGCACAGTTCAAATCCTAGCTAATAGCTATAAACTAGGAAGTGATTGTAGAATGGAATATATGGGGAGAGGTGTGTGTATGTGTGTAATTTGAAAAAGGGAAAAAAAAAAACGAAGGGAGGATATGCTGTGAAATGTGTCTAACAACAAATGTATCATTCCTTTTTCTCTTGTTACTTACGAAAATTAGCATGAAAAGAAGAATTGATTTTGAGAAAAAACAAAATTGAGAAAAGCTATTTCTCTTTTTTTTTGGGTCAACGAGAGAAACTATTTCTAAAGTTTTACCTATTCAGACAATCACACCATAGACCATTAGATCATGCTGCTAAACCTTTATTTATACAAAAAGACCTAAGGCCCTGGGTTTCTGCTCCATTTTAGTACCCAAAAGATCCAACCGTCCCAACAGGCCCATATATATTGCTGTTTTGTTTTTCTCATTCCAATTCCTGAACGTTATCTTATCACTAAAAACAAAACTCCTCAACCTTTTAGCTAACCAGATTAGAAAGAAAAAAATATTATTTACAACTCAAAATCAATCATTAAAATTAAAAATTAATATATAATGTATATTAAAATAAAAAATATACGTTAAAAATAATAAAATCATATTGTATTCATATAAAAATATATAATGACCGATTTTAATGATTAATTTCAGTGTGCGAATGAATTATTAAAAAAAATAACACGTGATAGAGAAGTTTAATCACGTAAGCACAAATAGGTGGTTGAGACTTCGAATAAATGACTTTACCTCAATTAGCCACTCTAAAGTTTGAGCCCGGCTTGTGCAAAGATTCTATGGTTCGTTTGGTAGTAAGAATTGGAATTAAGATTGGAATATTAAAATTTCATATTATATTTTTAGTATGGTTAGAAATTGAAATTTTTAAAAATAAAAACTAAAATTTTAATTATTTTCTTTACTTAAAAATTCTTATTCAACATTAAATTTTCAACGCAAAAATTTATATTTTTTTTATAATTTAATTTAATCCTCGTTTCTTAATTTTTATCTTTTAATAAATTTTAAATTTAAATTAAATACAATAATAAATTTAATTCAATTTTTTTATATCTGTCTCCCATTTTTTTATCCTGTCCCTCTCCCAATAGCAGTCCAAGCCCAAGTGTATGAATTGAGGGGTGTGTGTTTGACCAAATGATTATTTTAAAACTGAAGAATTGGATGAATTTAAATTTGTTTAAGAATAATTGCAATTTATGATCATCCCACCAACAACTTGCGTAGCAAGTAACGTTGACTATGAATGATACAACTACCACTCACCCACGTGTGTGACTCAACTAACCCCCCATAAACCCATAAACTCTCTTCATTCATAAACACCCTTTCTTTATCACACACACTACTCACTACTTACTTCTTCTTCTTCTTCTTCTTCTTCTTCTTTCCCCATATTAACTTCACGCAACAATACACTTACTAATAATAACAATAATCAAACTCTAACAATGACTTTGCTTCGCTGGCTTGCGATTCTCTTCCTTCTGCTCGCTCTCTACTGCGGCTTGGACCCCTTCCGACACAGCCCCATAGCCACCTTCCCGGACTTCGAGTCCAAATTGATCGAAATGCCGCCGTGGTCGGAGGTGCCGACGGAAAAAGACTCGCACAATTTGTTGCAGAAATCGGAGGTGAAGTTCTTGAACGAGGTTCAGGGACCAGAGAGCGTTGCTTTCGACCCTCAAGGTCGCGGACCTTACACTGGTGTCGCTGATGGAAGGATTCTCTTCTGGAATGGACAATCTTGGCTTCCCTTTGCTTATACCTCCCCCAACAGGTCTCAATTCTCTTCTCTTCCATCAATTTGATATACTAGATTTCAAGATTATAAATAAATTAGGGTCATTTCTTTATTAGACTTCTTAATTTTGAGAAACTAGAACCTAAACCCTAATCTTTGGGAGTTTTGGATGGGGTTGTAGTCTGTGTTATATGGCGACGAAGGAGAAATACAATGGAACAACACTTTTTATCAGTACTTTACTGCAACACCTTATTTTTATATTATTAAGATTTAGGTTTGAGAATTTAGTATTTAGGGTTTAGAATTTAAGATTTTGACAAAAAATAATGATAAATTTTGTTAATTACATAGCATATTGATGGTGTGAATAAGTGATGAGTGCGGGAAATCTACGATTAGTTCACCTAAAGACTAAAAGTAAATTACCCTATTAATGTTCAATCTAATCTTATCTTGATTTTATTTTACTCATTTGAAGGAGCTTTAAACAACAATTCTATTTGCACTTCAAAATTAGCCACTAAAATCTAATAATACATATTGAAATACAAAATATATAGGCTGATTTTAGCGGCTGATTTTTTATACAACTAGCATAACCCAACTTTAAATAGGACCTACATTCCATATTATATTATATATGGTCACTAATTGGATAGTTTTTAGTTTAAGTAGATATAATTATATAAACGCTAGTCTTCTTAAAATATTAGTGTTTGAATGGTTCTAGGACAGAGCAACCTTTACACACACATCAACCCACTATGCCTTATACATTTTTCACCCGGGAAATTCTAGTTGTAGAACTATTTTCTCCCAATTTCTGAAGTTTCACTTTAGATCATGTTCTGTTACTTCTGCCAGATGCTGTTTCCTTGTGCCTTTGCAGATGAACCTTAAATTATTTTGGACGGTCTCATCCTGTTCAAAGTTTGAGCTTGAATCTTTAAAGCTTGTTCTTGGTTTTTGATACTCTAGTATATGTTTGCAACAACACATCATTAAATGTTAGTGATCTTTTCTATGTCCATTTCAAACACAGGTCAGCACTGTGTGATCCTAAAGTACCTGCATCACCAACTAGCTATATGACAACTGAGCACATTTGCGGAAGGCCTTTGGGACTTAGGTTCCACAAGAAAACCGGCGATTTATACATTGCAGATGCATATTTTGGGCTGCTGAAGGTGGGGCCTGAGGGTGGTTTAGCAACACCTCTTACAAATGAGGCTGAAGGGGTGCCATTTAGGTTTACTAATGATGTTGATGTTGATGAAGAAGGGAATGTTTATTTTACAGATAGCAGCACGAAATATCAGCGCAGGTAGGATCCTCTTAGTATTTTCTTTAGAAAAAAATTGTACTGAATAGGAATATAATCACAAGATATTTGGAATCTAATCGAAATTTTGTTTTACAATATACGGACATGATAATAAATTTTGAACTATAGAAACTTGACTGAATCATAGGACCTACAGAGTAAGTAAATCCTTTACCATTTTGCATCCGAGATTTGGATATAAGAGAAGCATCCAAAATAAGTTAGAGATCCTTGGTTGCAAATATGATGCATGCACCACTACTGAAATCTGGTGGTTTTCGATGCTTTAGAATTTTAAGAATTTAGTTTTCCATGCATCATATAGTAAGAGTGAAAAGCATTGGTTCTAACATAATTTTTTGTGCAGGAACTTTGTTCAATGTGTATTTTCTGGAGACGATAGTGGCAGAGTTTTGAAATACAACCCTGACACTAAGGAAACCACAGTTCTTTTGAGGAACATTCAATTTCCAAATGGCATTTCCTTAAGCAAAGATGGTTCCTTCTTTTTCGTATGTGAAGCTGTTGTTGGCAGGTGAATCTAATAATCAAATAACTGCTTTCAACACTTTTAAATAAGCACGACCCCTTGTGTTAGAAATTCTTACTTGCTCAAAAAGCAACTTAGATCTCTTGTTATCTACTATTAAATGTTTTCCACCACAACAATGTGGTACACATTCAGTGGTTCATAGCAAGAGATTCCAAGAGAATATACCTATATGTGAGTCTTGTGATTTGCTACAGCCTGCATAAGCATAAGGAGAATTTGTATCTCCTTGATTTCATCCTCCATGTTTTCTATTTTCTAGATTCTATAAAGGTTGACAGTGAAAACAATAGGGTGAAACTTTTCATTCTCATTTCATTTTTTTGTTTGCTTCATAAAAACCTAAAAGCAGAGAACATTGAAAATAACTACAGGAAATTAAAACAAAAACCAATAAGAGGATGTTTCCAAGTTGGTAACAATGTAAATTCGATTCATTAGTTATTACTTTGCTGAAAGAAACAGAGCAATGTTAGCTAGAAAATCTTTTGCCATTTTTCTGAACAGAACTAAATGTTGGAAGTTCTATATTTGAATTCATGTTGATTATTATACTACTTTTCTTTATGCCTTTTCTTGTTCTATATAGGTTACGCAAATACTGGCTGAAAGGCGAAAAGGCCGGGACTTCCGAGATCATAGCCATCCTACCTGGAGCACCTGACAATGTGAGAGTCAATGAAGACGGCGATTTTTGGGTTGCACTTCATTGCCGAAGGTATATGTATGCGTACATTAATGCCCTCTATCCAAATATCCGGAATATCATACTCAAGCTCCCTATACCAACAAAGTATCAATACCTGCTTCAAATTGGTGGTCGGCTACATGCATTGGTTGTTAAATACAGCCCTGAAGGCAAAATTCTGCAGATATTGGAGGACAGTGAGGGAAAAGTTGTTAGAGCAGTGAGTGAAGTGGAGGAGAAAGATGGTAAACTATGGATGGGAAGTGTTCTTATGCCTTTTATTGGAGTTTACAACTTGAAATGAAGTAGATAAAAACACTTGTTTGGATCAATACACCACGTTGAAGAAAATCACAAGTTTGATGTTTTGCTTATACAAGCTTTCATTGATGGACAGTGAATTCACAGTTGAGGAAGTCCTTAAGGAGACATGTGGTTTGTGAAAAAATTTCAAATTTCTAGGACTCTTACGTTGTAATATCATTTTGCAGGATATAAATAAACACTCTTCTAACCACACATCTCCTAATGAATTTAGAATTGCTTCCATGTTGGCAAGGATAGTTATAGTTGTACACATGACAGTGGATAAAACTTCTATTTGATTCAGAAATGAAATTTGATTTTTCACATCATTTTAGCAGGAAAAATATTGAGGTGTGTGAAAATGGTAGTTAAAAACTTAAACCAAATCAGCATAAATAAATTCTAGGATGGCCAAATAATGTTTCCCGAACAAAAACAGATGGACAATTCTATGGTGACGAGTATTTTATATGCATATGGTGAAAAGAAGTACTACTTTCACTTTAAAAATTAATAAAATAAAATAAACAATAATTCTAGTCGTATACTTATTTTTTTTGTCTAAGATGTAGCATAATTGATTCATATTCAACCATTTATTAATAAAAAATTTCCTTCTCTTCATCATTACTCCTCTTCAGCATCCGTCAAAACAAATAGTTACTACGAAAGGGCTTAATTTAGGTGCCCGGTTAAATCGGTTGGACAGGTTTTCAAATACCCTGGTATTTACAAGATTTTTATTTTTCAATCAATTAATTTAATTAAATTGTCCAAGCTAGGCTGAAAGTTTATGAAAGAGAAAGAACAGAAGAGGGAAAAGAAGAGGAACCAAACAATCCGTGGCATAAAAAAAAATCTGATGTACACCAATAAGGCAATAATTTGATTAATTTCAATCTAATTTTGATAAAAAATAATGTTTTATAAGTTGGTTTACAATTACAATTAAATGAATTAATCCAAAGAAACACTCAGTCACTCACTGACCCACCGTTTGAGCACCGGTCTCCCTCATTCTCTTTCACAGTCTCCTCCTCACAAGTCACAACGCCAGTCCTCCTCTCTCGTCCGCCGGACTGCAGCAGTTGTGTCACCTTGTCCGACCCCTGCACTCTCTGGTCTCCGCCGAACTGATAACACGTTATCCAAACGGCACTGGGAAGGGAACGCCCCTACTTCAGCCAACAATGCTGGAACTGGTAACACTTTAACTCCTACACACTCTCCTATTCTTCTAAAGCAATCGTCTATACTTGTATCTTAATTTATTTGCATATAAAATTTCAGTTTTGTTTTTAACATCATGAATCCTAAACCCTGAGATGCACTATTAACTAAGTACGTTTGGTCTAGAGTTCTCAAATATCAATATTGCAGGTATTATTGAAATTTTTCTGAGACAGTTTTCCAAATAGCCTTTTATGTAATTTACTGAGTGCTGGGTGTTTTGCTGGCTGTGAAATTTACTTTTTGTTGTTTTGATGTTTACGGAGTTAATACTCAAATTCCTCTCGAAAGATATAACATTCTCCAGATAAGACTCTAAAAGATTTTGTTAATTATATTAGTTCATACAAGATACAATCGAAATTCAAATGTGTCTTTCTGTTGGTTAGATGATCGCTTGTTGGGTTAAGCGCTGCATGGCCATTTCTATCTTTCAGGACTAATATGATTAATGAAATTTTTCAAAGACTAATTTGGAGGACGGTTTATCTTTCATGAAGAAACTTGAGTATTAACCTTATGTTTGTGTGCCTTACTGGCTGTGAGTTATGTCTTTGAGATTGGTAGAAGTGAGTATGGTATATTTGTAAAATGGTTTATTTGTGAATGTGATGTTTACACCTTCTTCACTTTATATATAAACGTATTTGTGTTAAAAGCTGAAAGTTGAGACTTGTTAGCACTTTCTACCACTGAGCTAAGACTAACCAATTTTAGTTGTCGATTTTGTGATCTAACTTTTATGCTTTTCCTTTTACAGTTCACACACTCTTGAAACACTTTTTTGTTTCCTATTTTTTTGTGCTGGTTCTCTTTATTTTAGTGATGTTTAAAATTAACACAATGAATAATATGACTGCAGATATGTTGTCTATAGTCATGCAAAGAAGTTGAAAGTTTAGATCTAATTATTCAAATATGGTTTAGCTTTCTTTTTGGATCATCTGTTAAAAAACACCATGCTAATGGGTGGAAATCTAAAACTGCTATCACTGCCAAAATGGTTGTCTTGCTTTTCTCCATGAAAGGAGATTTGGAAGGGGGAAAAAATTAAAAGAATGAGTACAATTGAGAGAAATAATAATATAAGAGAACCACATCTTTGCTTCCCATTTATAACACAAGAAGGAGGAGTGGGGCGGGGGAAGGGTGGATTTTTGAACTGCACATTAGCTTTCAAATTTAAATTTTTATTGTGCTGTGTAAATATAAAAAAAAGTGATTTATTTATCTCACTTTCCTTTTTCCAATATGCTATCATTTTGTTTGTATATTGTGTAAATGTCTTGTTTTATATGTTATGTAAAGATAAAAAGTGATTACTTTTGGTTTTGTTACATTCTTTTATCGAATGTGCTATCAAGTTGTTTGTATGTTGTGTAAATATTTTGTTTTGTATGTTGAATAAATATAAGAAGTGATTAACTTTTATTTCCTCACATTCTTTTTTTATCTAATGTGCTATCAAGTTGATTTTATGTTGTGTGCATTCTCTTCACCTGCTTTACTATTTTTATTTTTGTGTTTAGTAACATTATTAAATTTCAATTAAATGTTCGGTACTTTTATTAGATACCGCTTTGCCAAGCAAAGACTCTTGACACTTTTTAAGCATCGAACCATGCAGTAATCTCCTGTTAAGAAGAAAGAAGAAGATGCTCCTTTACCGGTCACCACATCAAGCTTCTATTTTGACTTGAAAAGAGCATCATTGTCATTCCCTATGAGTTGTTTAATTCTTCCCACTACTGTATTCTCCATTCCCTTCCCTTCTTCCAAAGCCACCATCTCCATCAACTGTATCGCTAACACCTCAGTCTCCACGTCGGCCGCAGCAACATCCAAATCCGTATGGACCAGAACAGTCCAACACCGTCCACGTGGCAGAACACAGCACGCAAACCAAACATTCTTGGATCACATTGTGGACATGGATGAATTGTTATCTTCTATCAGACAGACACAAAACGCGGAGGAGCTTTACGCTGTCTTGTCCCCTTACAATGGCAGACAGCTCTCTATGCGTTTCATGGTTTCTCTCCTTTCGCGGGAGCCAGACTGGCAACGGTCTCTTGCTTTGCTTGATTGGATAAATGACACGGCTCGCTATTCTCCTTCAGTCTTTGCCTACAATGTCGTTATTCGCAACGTGCTACGCGCCAAGCAGTGGCAAGTTGCACACGGCCTGTTCGACGAAATGCGCCAGAGAGGCCTTGCCCCGGATAGGTACACTTATTCAACTCTTATCACTCAATTTGGTAAGAATGGCATGTTTGATTCGTCCTTGTTCTGGCTCCAGCAAATGGAGCAGGATAATGTATCTGGTGACCTTGTCTTGTATAGCAACTTGATTGAGCTTTCACGGAAATTGCGTGATTATTCTAAGGCGATTTCGATATTCATGAGGTTGAAGAGC
>JASCZI010181289.1:113485-128475 GCA_036250425.1 Stylosanthes scabra | reverse complement strand
GGAGTTTGTCTTCTTCAAGCTATTGCAATTTGTCTTGTACCACCCCCCCCCCCCCCCTCTTCTTTATTTTTTTGTGCTTTTTTATCTCCCCAAAAATGGTTGGGCTCAGTGTTTGGGAAAATGGCTTTTATACCCCTTATGATCAACATGAGTTGGGAAGAATTTTCGTGTTCCCTCTCATTTTTGACTTTGTTTAACAGCTTCTAGGTGGAGAGTTGCAAGTTATTAGTGATTTACATATCTAATCTAATACAATAAAAGTTATGTATGCTGATCACTTTCATTAAACTCATCAAATTTTCCTCCAATCCTTGCAAAACATGGCAATATATGCAGGGAGAACGGAATTTTAACAGGTTTGGTGGGTGGCTTGGAAAGAACTCAACTGCAGGCAAAAACCTGAGGCTTATGGAAGATCTGCATGTCCACATGCTTGCTTCACGTGAATCTAGTTCAGGAAGGTAGATATAAGTTCAGTATTTATTTTGCCTTAGGTTTTTCCCTTTTTTCATGCACATAGTTTAGGGAGGGTTTCTTCTGTTGACTTGAATGCTTCTGTCAATTCTTGAGTATCTGCAATTAGACTACTCTGGAAAGTTTCCGGGTGGAAACCAATTGCAGCCCAAACTGCGGGATTTGTTTAGCTGTTGAATTTCAATCATTCACTGAACTTAGCATTAACATTAGGCACTTCCGTTCAAAGCAATGTGTGTCCCATAGACATGTTATGATAATGCTTCATCGAATGTTGCAGGGACACTATCCGATTGGAATACCTTACTCTTCTCCTTAAACAATTAACAGAACCACTGCGAACTCTGCCCAAGGTTGGAAGTGCATCTATTCTTTCATATTTGAACATGTGAAAGATTTAGTCTAAGTGCTTAATTTTAGTTGAATGACTGAACCACATCTGCCCTGTTGGAAATTATCAGGCTGAAGCTGTCGAGAAAGTTGTGGAGTTTATGAATACATATTCTATCAGCCAGGAAGACTTCGACACTATTATAGAGTTATCAAAATTCAAGGTGCATTTACTATGTTCAAGCTGTGTCGATTTCACAGGCTTCTTTCAAACCTGGGTTTGTTTAACTTATTTTATTTTATCAGGGTCACCCTAATCCAATGGAAGGCATACAGCCTGCTGTTAAGTCAGCCTTAACAAAAGCATACAAAGAGCAAAGCAAATCAAGGATGGTTCGAGCTGCGGATCTAGTAAATCTTCCTGGAATAAAGAAGGCCCCTAAGAAGCGCATTGCTGCTATTTTAGAACCAGCTGAAGAAGTGGCAGAGCAGGGCGAAGGTAATGCACTGGATGAGAGTGAAGAAGAGAACACTTCCGACACAGAGGAGTTGGGTAAGTTCTATGCGCTTTGATTTCTTATCTAGTTCTTGTTATTATTCTGGTTATCTTAATTGATTGCTTTTGGCCATTTCTATAATGCATTAGATGTCACCAAACCGGGTGAGAAGTTGAAGTCGGAACTTCAAAGTTTGAACTCAAAGGGTGAGAAGCTGAAGTCTTTCATTTAGTGTATGGTTACTTAAACACACTATCATAATTCATTTCTCATATATAATATATTTGTGCATGTAGGCATGCAAGTACAACTGGAGCTGAAGGGGGAGGCGAATTCGAGTTCCAAGAAGGCATCTGGTGGCAAAGGTTCTGCACAGAAGGGTGGCCAAACTTCAAGGGCTGCTCCGAAAAGAAAGAGGTGAAGAGTATATATGGGTTTCTTTTTTTCTTCTGAGGACACTACTTGGAATGTCTGTATATGAACCATGAGTCCATGATCTTCCTGTGATTGTGATTGATGTTTGATCTTATAAACTTTTTCTAGAGTTGACTTGTAAATTTTCCACATGGGTGGCCTTTTGTTTTTTGAATGCAGATGATGTCTTCGTTAGAACACGGCACACTGGGAAGAATTCTTGAATTCAATTGTCACTTGTTTATTACTAGATACTATGCTTGGATATATTTTTTTTCTTCTAATGTTCGTAATTTTCTTTAAAAATACTCTTTTAATATTTAATTTCACTCAATTTTGTTCTTAACCTTTTTTTTTCAAAATTATTCCTAGACATTTTCAAATTTATCCCTAATATTTTAGAATAGAGTTAACATATTTTTGTTTGTTCCGAAAGCATAAATGACATCTGTTTCTATAACAAAGTCTAGGCAAAAAAATTGTCATAGACTAACATTTTTTTGTTTGTTGTAATTATCACTTTATTTCTAAAAAAGAAAGTTGCATATTTAGTGTGGAATAAAGTAGTACAAGTAACATTTCTTATACTAATAAATGGGATAGCTAAGATGTCAATATCATGATTGGCAAAATTTTTATTTATCTATTTATTATAAATAATTGTTATTGGAATAGAAAAGCAATATAAAACCTTTGTAATAAGGACTTGATTTTCTTTTTTCCAGTTATTGTTCGACATTATTTTTTCAAAAATTAAAAAAGAATAAATCGATGTAAGAGTTTTTATATTTGAATTTAGAATTAGTTTGTTTATGTTTTTTAGTAATTAATATCATATAATTATATTTTATTCTTGAACATTCTTAAAATTATAAAAAAAAAAGCTTTTTTTCTAAATTTAAAATTGTTACTGCTAAAATAAAAACTTACCTAGTTTGATTTTAATAAAACACTTCATCTCAAGTATATCAAAACATTATAAAAAGTAAAATTTCTGTAATCAAAAGAACTTTTTCCATCAAAATTCTAACTCCCAATAGAACACTATTTTAGTATTTTATACCAAAATAGATACCTATATCTTCTATCAAGCTATGGCGATAAAAGGTAAACTAAAACTCAGATGAAAAAATTGGCCAAAAGATGTGATATTACAAGCAAAGAATCATTTTATTATTATCATAACTGTGTTTCAATTTTCCATTACTTGCGTAACATTACTTATTGAATTGGCACAAGTTCAAGTTCCCTGCCTTCTAATTACACAACCTTCTCATCCCACCAACACAAAACCACCCAACAAATCTGTAGCAGCAGCATCCATAACTGAATCTAAAGTGACATATAAAATATTTAATAAAAATACAAATATAATATATATGCACTATATATATAGTTGTATTGCTAGGGGAAGACTTGAGAAGCTGATTGTTCTCTTGTCTATGACGCCAAATTCACAAGGAGAAAAGTCAAGTGGGGGGTAAAATAAAATAAAAAGGGAAAACAAAAACTTGGGGAAATTCAAACCCATAATAATAACAGCTGCTACTACTCCATGAAGAAACATGACCCTTCATATTCCGTTGACTTTTTACATCTTTGGAAATTTTCCACCAAACCTGTGCATCTGTATCATGTCATGTGCATGCAATCAGTGTGTAAATAAACAATGCTAAAAGAATCAAGAAAGATAGAAGGTCAATTCAATGGCAATTCAAGAAAACAATATTGCCATATTTTTATTTTCTTAATATGAAAGTCATAAAAATCTCAAGACAAAATGGCAATTGGGAGAGCTTAACAAAAAGGCCCTAGGTTGAATTTTTTATTTTTTACATTAGCTCACTCAATGGGTTTATCTAATTTTTTTTCCACTTTTAAAACAAATTAGATAAAGTATACTTTTTCATTTTTAGTGTTTGCGATTTTTTTTTAAAAAAAAAATATTCTTGACATTTAATTGTATCAACTTTTGTGTTTAACGCTTTCAATTTGTGTCAAAACTATCCCCATTAACTTCATCTAAAACGTTAGGACAAAGTTGAAAACGTCTAGAGGTAGTTTTGACAGAAATCGAAAATGTTAACAAAATTCAATAAAATTAAATGTTAAAAATATTTTCCAAGAAAATCACAAACATTAGGGAAAAAAAATTACTTTACCCAAATGAATTTTATACTGAGACTTTTATTCAATCAGCTAGGGTGCAAGTCAGCAAACATATTTATGACTATAGAAGAACATCAATAGAAATGGATGAAGTTTTTTATAAGCAAAGAAAATATTCATTTTATTTAGTAATCATTTACTCAATAATAGGATAACAATATAATGAATTATAATGGAACATGAGAAATATATGAAGCTATATAGTCTCACTTTTTTTATTATGTTATAAGAAGTGTTGCTAGTATCCAGATGAAAGGTGTGTTTATTGGCAAGAGGCAAATCTAGAGTGATGTCCAAAGGTTCCAAGCATCCAGCATGCTGTTTCCATCAATTTTCCTGTCAATTCCATAAAATTGTTTAAACATGAGATCAAAGAGAAACTATGCATAGTGATAGTTATTTATTCAGTGTCATGAACTAACAAAATCTTACGGCAAAGTTTGATTTGCCTTTCTATTTTCAGTATTTTATGTTTAAAGAATTTTGAAAGAGAAAACAGTAAAAACAAAAATACCAAAAACAAAAACACAAACTAAACGCATCCTTAATTATTGCTCTGATGCAGATTTTTCAACATAGAGGGCATGGCAGTTAAAATTTGACACATGGTTGAAAGGGCTTATGTGTGTCTGAAAATCATATATTTTCTTTATGTCTCTAAAAAGAGGTTAGGACCTTTCATTTTTGTTTAAAAGTTTGAACTAATTTCTTACAACTTAAGAAAACTAGTTCCCACCTCAAATTTTCTATAGTTTCTAGTGATATAACCTAGCATACACAGATCAATATAATCAAAATAATATAGCTTCAACTTTAATATCTAAAGTCCTCACAATATAATAAAGACAAGACTACTTTAATGGATTACTTAAAAAATAGTTTCTCTTTCTTTTTCTCCCTAATAAGAAGCTAAGGTCATATTAAACACCTTCTAACTTTTGTGCTGACAATTTCAAATAGCCACTAAAATTCCATTCTAATCAATAGCATAAAGACAATCAATGTAAGCCAATAAACTTAACCAAAACAAGGAGAAGGTCCATCCACACAATAAAATCCCCACTTAAAGAAAACTCAAAGACGAGGGGGGAAAATAAATATATAATAGAAGGAAAACCCACCCAATCAAACCAAGCACATCATTATCACCTTTTTACCATCTCTTTCCAACTTGACTAATAAACACACCCACTCAAGCAAAATAGTTTATTCCACACACCCCAGAATGGCAGAATTTTTACATCCAGACTCCAGTTAATATTTTTTACTTTATAACTTATTAATGAATTTTCACATAGAAAACCATTACCTAACCCCTTGATTTCCCAATGAAAAGAACGAATTACCGCTGTTAACTAAAACAATAATTCTAAGTGCATATTTATTTTGGCCAACTAAGTTCAACTAGTTATTTATTTCTATGCTAAATAGAAAATTATTTCGATGTCAAATGAAAGTTTATTTTAATGCTATTTTTCATAATATTTGACACTAAAATAATTTTTTATATAATATAAAATAAATGATTTGGTTGAACTTAGTTGACCAAAATTGATGTGAAAATAACGTTACCATAATTTTACATAGTTAAACAACCAAACATGTGATAAATTACCAAATAATAATGCTATATGGTTCTATATATTAGTAGTGAATAATTCACAATGATGCGGCAATCTCACGAGTCACAACCTTTTATATTAGTCCTATAAAATTGTCAAAAAAAAAAAGTTTATATATTACAGAATAATTTCTATACACTAGTAATGTTAAATAAAAAATGCTTCGTGCAAAATAAAAATCGGTCGTATATAAATTTAATTTTTATTTAACTTATTTTTAATGTGTAAATCATAGTTACTCAGCTTAATTTAATCTACACTATCACTTAAAAATCAAGTTCTAACATTTTAATCTCAACCATTGAAGTGAAGTAGTGAACCATAAAAAACTTAAAAAGAAAAAAAGTTAGAAAACTCACCTCTCCTCTGCTTGACCGTTACCTTCCCGGGCTGACCCGTTTTAGCAACCCGCTTGAAACCCTGATTCTCCTTTTCCGCCTTCTCCTCTGCCGTCTCAGGCGGAAACAACACCGAATCAATACCCTGAACGGAGATCCTGCCGTCCGTATAAATATCAGGATCAAACAAATACGCGACGCCATCGCCACGGCCAAACCTGACAGAGCCATCACCTTCCTCCGCCACAACCTTATGCGGAACCCTAAGCGTATCGTAACGAACCTTCCCGAACCTTCTAACCGCATTGTACATCGATTCCTCCGTTTGGTACTCAGGGATCAAATGGTAATACATTATCTGCTCCGGTGCACCTGGTTCACTCAACTGTTCCGTCGTCAATTTCGCCATTGCTTCGTCGTTTGGCGCCAAAACCGTTAGAACGTAACCTTCTGACACCAGACGACCCATTTCGGTCGCCAGAGAGGTTAGGTTTACCAATATGTCTGCCATTTCGTTGTAACCGCCGTACTGGATTAGGGTTTGGATGAAATCTTTCACCTGTGCTTCGCCGTCGAAGTGGTGGTGCTTTCCGCCGGGTCCTGGTGCTGGCGCCGGAGCAATTGCAGGACCTGGTGCCATTGCGTCGTAGATCGGGAGTGCTGGTGGAGAACCTGGTTTTGACGGTGGTGCTGGTTTTTTCAGTCGGTGGGTTCGGGGATCCACCTCCGGTGCTCCTTCTGGTTTCACGGCGCCAATTGACCGGAGGCTCCGGCGGTTGCTGAAGTCTGATTGGACGGAGCGCGGAATCAGGAGTGAGTCGATTCCGTGGATCACTCCGTCGGGCCGGGTTAGGGTTTCCGGGTGGGTGACCCGTGCGCCGTCGACGGTGAATTCAACTGTAGAATTGGCGTTGATTTCGAGGTGGTGGTTGTCGCCGGCGAGGGTTTGGTGTCGGGTCGACCCGGGTTTGCGTTGGGAACTGATTCGGGTGGGGACGATGTGTGACATGATGAGTGTCTGAAGAGATTTGAGGTTTCTGGGTTCTAAGAGGAAGCGCTTGAATTCGGGGTCAAGGTTTCGCTCCAAAGCTTCGTTCTTTGGGGCAAAAATGGTGATGTTGTGGTTTGCCACGGTTTCTTCGAGTGTCGGCAATAGCATAGCTTTTTCAATCAATTCTGCTAGCTCTGTGTAATGTGAGTCCAGTAGTGCCACCAAGATGGAGTTTGAGTTGATCTGAGCCGTTGATGACGAAGAAGAAGAAGATGATGATGATGATGATGGTGATGGTGATGAAAATGTAGTTGGGGTGTTGGAGAAGAAGAAGAGTAGGATGATGAAGAAGGTGCCATGGATGTAACAATCCATGGCGAAAAATCAGAGAAAATGCAAGAAAAAATCTTTAGAGACAAGACCAGGTTTTGGGTTTTGTGCTAATTTCCTTGTGTTGTGTGTACCAGGTACATAGCTTGGTTGCTTTTCTGTGAAATGTTGGTTTTTGGTTTGGTGGGTGAGTGCTATAAAAATGTATGGTTATATGTATGTTATGGGGTTGCTGTTAGTGTTAATGAGAGTTAGTGTGATAAAAGGGATTAAAGCCATTAAGGTGGTGTTGTTTTTGTGGAGATTTTAGAGTTTAGAGGGTGATTAAGTAACTTGATTAGTCAACTAATGATGATGTTGTTGCTGGGTTTTACTTGTATTGTAGGAGAAGTGTGTAAATCAAATGGAGGTGTCGGTTGCACTGTGAGAATTTGCCACGTGGCGGGTTGTGATTGAAGAGATATAAGGAGAGCTCGTGTGAGATCGGGGTTCTGAAGAAAGAAGGAAGTGGAAAGGTGGGGTCCAGTATCCAACTGCTACCTGGCTTCAGCTGCTACTTACAGCTTGTGATTAAAATGGAGGTATAAATAAACCAACTTTCATTACCTAATAATGGCATTGGCATGAGTCCTATACTCCTATTGTTTTTGTACTAATTCTTCATTGAGATATTTTTCCACTTTACACTCATTTATCTTCATTTACTACACTAGATAAAACGGATGAATGATGAGTTACTATAATATTTTATATTTAATATTTAATGAATGAAATAAGAATGAATATATTTATATAAATACCTTTCTTTTGTCAACAAAAAAATATAAATACCTTTCTTTAATGGGATTGAATTTTTTTCGAAAATATTATATACTCACTAAAATTTAACTAACCATCTTCACACATTTTCGGCTTTTTTATTAGAATACCCTTGTTTTCAAAACTTATTACGAGAATACCTTCGTTTTGAAACTATTCACGAAGCTGTCCTTGTTTATGCTCTTTTTTGAAAAAAACTTAATTTATTTGTTAAAAATATATATAAATGAATTTGTAATTAATGTTTATTCAAAACAAAAATATTATTTTTATATTTAAATTAGTTACCATATATTTAGATATAAATATACATATATTATTTAATTTATTTTAAACATGTATTTTTTATTTTAATATATATTTGATCAAGATTTTGAAAATCAAATTGATTAAGATATTTGTTAATAATTTTATTGTTAAATGGATTCAAACAAAATTTCAATTAAAATAAGTATTTTATAATAAAATAAAAATATTATTAAAAAAAAATACATTCCAATCCAAGTATAAAAATAATTAAATATATAATACTATTTAAAGTCAATCCCATATAAATATATAAAGAGTTAGTACCTCGATAAACAATAATTCTATACATCTTTTAAATCTCATCTATCATTCAGCCTTTAATTTTAAAATATTATTATTATAATAATAATTAACCCACATGATAATAATTAATCGTTTTACTCAAAAAATTAAATTCTATTTTTTTTAATCTATTTCTTTTTTTCTTCTTCTCTCATTTCTACGTCCCACTCTCTCCTCTCTTCTCTGTATTACTCTTTTTTTTTCTTTTTTATTTTTATCATCTTTACGTATGTGAATAAGTATATGTATATATATTGAATAAGTCTATTTGCACACTAAAATCAGCCACCAGTGTATAATATACATTGAAATACAAAATATATGTGTAGTTTAACTCATTTTTAGTATGTATTTAGTATTTCAATGCGTATTATATACTAGTGGCTGATTTGGTGGCTGATTTTGATGTACACCTAGCATTGTTCATATATATTTTATCTTCACAATTTTAGATGTGTTTATAATGAGTTTTTACGTGTGTGAATATTGATATATGTATGTGATAATATTATTTCGGATGTGTACATACAACATTATAATTAATATGTATTGGGTTTAAATTTTAAAAATAATCATCAACCATTATAATAAATACGTTGATAATTTTGGATGTGTCAATAATGAGTTTTTACATGTGTAGATAGTAAATTTTGGTCAAGATAAAATAATTTTGTTTGTTACATTGATTTATTTGAATTTATTTATTATATTGAATTATAAAATTTCAATTTATTGTTAGTTGGAAAGAGAAAAAAGAAAATAACAAATCTACATGTGATAATTGTAATGAAATATTTTTAAATTTTGAAAAAAAATGGCTGACTAAAGGAAGATTTTTAATGGATATCTAGTCGCACCGCTCAATAAATATATACTTACCGTATATAACTTTTCTATGCTCTATACTCTATCAAACCTAACATGTTGAATTCAAAATTATATTTGATGCTTATATGTTTTATTATCAAATAATGAAAATAAAGATATAGCTGCTAAATAGGTTTTGTTACATGGCTGGTGTTGGAAGAACTTCCTGAGACTGAGGCGTCTTCGCGGTTCTTGCCTTCAGCAAGGAGGCGCCTTCACAGTTAGCGCCTTCATCCACGTGGCGCCGTCCCATAAGTAGCCTTTAAGGAAGAGGCGCCTTCCACTTCAGCGACTTCGAGGGGGAGGCGCTTGCCGTGTTGCCGCCTCCACGTTGGATGCGCCTTCTCCAGTAGCGCCTCCTAGTCAACACCTAAAAAAAAAGAAGCTGTCACCGTGTCGCCACGTAGGCAAAATAAGGGCAGCTTCATGAATAGTTTCAAAACGAGAACATTCTTGTAATAAGTTTTGAAAACGAGGGTATTCTAATAAAAAAGCCCACATTTTCAAAAGAGAACTGCTGTATGACAAACACGATTAATAATTTTTTTGCCAGTACTTGATCAATTAGGAAATTTTTATTAGGTAATGTAAAATAAAAAAATCCCAATACATTATTAAAGTGTATATATTGGCTAATATAAATAAAATTGCTAGTATTTTCTTTTTTAATATTTATTTTATATTTCATCAATTATTCTATATAAGTTACGTAAAGTGTACACATTAAAAATGATTTAAATAATATATATATTTATACATAAATATTTAATGGTTAATTTAGTGAATAAATTTTAATATGCAAATAGTTTTTTTATTCTATATGAACAGTGGGTTTGACAATTGATTCTTTTTAATAATTGTGTAAAGTTATTTTTCTTCAATATATTAAATATCTGTTAGATATATTTTATAAAATATTTCAATGGCAATGGTGCCTCTCTATATATATATATATATATGTATATTGTCTTTCTCGTTTGATATATAATATAATTTTTTTCACTTGACTGTCTCTTAGAGCACCCATAATGCTGGTTACTTCAGCATTTCTATTTCTGACCCACCTGTCATAAAAAGTAACTCTACATCAACTCCACGTCAACTTTTGCATCATAAACAATAAACAGAAACTCAAACATTCCCTCACTTCTCTAATGCAAGGGACTCACATGGATTCCCGTTGCGACCCTACTTATCTAATAAATTAAGATAAAAATAAAAACACAATTAAAATAATCTAATTAAAAATTCTTTTTCGATAATATTATTATGATATGTATATTAAAAATAATGCGCTAGTATAAATTTATAAATTAAAAAAATTAATTATTATAAAAATAATTCACTATATGTAAAAAATGAATTAAATTTATTTTTAATAATATTATTAAAATTTTTAATAAGTAAAGAATAAAAAACTGAAAACTTAATTATTAGATTTAATAATTTCAAAATTAAAAATTGCGTAACAATAAAAATATAATACAAAAAAATATATCAAACCTATTAAAATATACAAAATAACAAAAATAAAAATAATAATTTTTATTTAATCTTTTAATATATTTATAATTTTTTAATATCAAAATAATTAAAGTAACCTTCTCTCTCCGTCCCTGGAAGCATGGACTCTCCCTCCTTGATTTATGTGCAGGGACTCACTCCACATTTGCTCCAATGGAAAAGGGACTCACTTTTGTTAGAAAAAAAGCAAAGGTAACTAGCGTTGCAGATGCTCTTAGCTTGCGATTCTTGTGCATTTTGTTTCCAGCTTCTGTAGGAGTTAAAGGTCACTTTTATTAAAGCCATTTGACACTCACTATTCATTCTTTAGGGTAAACTAGCTTCCTTTTTTGGTGACTGAATTAGCTTCCTTTATTATTTCCAACTTGTGGATCTTCATAACAGAATGTTACAAATTAAAACGTAGGTTGGTTGTGAACTAGAAGATTAATATTCTGAAAAGTGTTATCAAAATACAATTTTCTTATGGAAATTTATTTAATTTGATAGATCACAAGGTGACAAGATACTTATTAAATTTTATATAAAGTAAAGTGAACTATATTTCATCAAATGCCTACTTTTTTATTTTTATATTTTATCGTTTTAGAATTCTGATAATTCTTTTTTAATAGTGTGTTATCAGCATATTGCTGTAATTTATATTATATATGAATCTTCCATGAATGATGTGCATTTAATATAGATAGGATATGAGGTCCATAGCATAGAATAGACACCGAAGCAAAACAAATAAAAATAAGGAACCATATAGACTTATGAATTACGAGTGGTGGTTCCCACTTGACCTTGGGTTCTTATTTTGCTGGGGTATAAGCTGAGCTGTTCTTGTCATACAGAGAGAGATCAGTGTGTAAGTACGACACCAAGAATCAAGAACCCACTCCAAACAAACATTGAGAATATATAAATATAATTAAGAAATCTAATGGAAATAGCTTCTAGAAAAAATAGCTTATTCTTTGACTTCATGAACGGTAGGTTGTTACTTACATTACTTTATATATGCTGAGTTTAATTTGGTAAAGATGAATATTCAGAAAGGGTGAAATAACTATAGAGGTTAATTATGTACTTTATTTTTCTCAACTTTATGCTATGTGTATTTAGTATATGTATAACGAGTTTAGTATATTAAAATTCAACTATTAAATCAGTCATTAAATATTTATATATGAATACATTTATTATTTAAGTTATTTTTAATATGTATTTTATATTTTAATATATATTTATACAAGTGGTTGAATTTTAATATAAAAATAACATAACCCAAATATTATTAAGAAATCAAATGTAAGTAACTTCTAGAAAGAAAAAAAAAATAGTTCATGTTGAGTTTTAATTTGGTAAACATGAATATTCAAGCAGGGTGAAACAACTATAGAGGTTTATTTTGTAGTTTATTTTTCTCAACTTTATGCTATGTGTTTTTAGTTATTTACTTCCTGAATTCTACAAATATGTATTAATCTATTTTCTAAATTTTTTCACATGCATATTGATCATGCATGTTAGCCTTTATTTTTCATCAATTATTAATAAAAAGAACAGATATCAAATTCAAAGTTGCATATTGTTATCATGTAGTACCTAAAAAAAAGTTGCATATTGAAGAAATTTAAGTAGAGAGAAATTTGCACATAAACTAAAATCTAGCAAGATACGACATTATACTTATTATTTCTTTTGAGATTAGTTGACATTATACGCAACAATTGTTCTATTTGTATAAGTACAAACTAACCTTCTACTGTGATATTGAGCTTCATAATACTTATTATTAATACTATTGATTTTCCAAATACAAAATGTTAGTTACACATTAAAAATCACCATGTCATGTTTTATAAAAAGAAAAGTATAACTAACTAATATTTTTTTAATCAACATATTAGCCAATAAAAAATAAAATATTCATAATTATTATTTGTAGAACGTTTACAATGAAAGCTATAGAGAATTTGAAACTTAAAACAACTAACAATCAGTCAATTTTATATTTTTTAAAAATAGAATATTCGAAACCTAAAAAATAGAATATCTAATTTAAATTATTAGCTAATATTTACTTAATATTTATTGATTGCCTAACATTTTTTATTATATAAATATACGTAGTGTTTAACTTATTTTCAATTGTATTTGGTATTCTATATTTTATGCAGCTGACAAATTTTTAGTGTATACCTAGTATAATTGGCATAGAACAAGAAAAATTTAGGTAACCATCGTTAACTAGCCATATATCTAGCTATAATTTTATTTTTTCTAAAATGTATTTGTTTATTTATTTTATATTTTTTGCTTATTGCTTAAACAAATTAATAATTTTAAACATGATAAATATATAATCATAAATATTATATTATAAATTATGAATATTAAATTAAATAAAATAATTTTATAAATTACTAGCTAATAATATGACTAAAGGAAAGTTATTGTTGTTGAGCACCTTTTACACATGGAGGGATAATATTTTATCCTAGGAGGGAAGTGAATGAGTAGATTTAGAAGGAAAGCTATTGATTTGGTAGAAAATTAAAGTTTTGAAAAGAAAATTAGATAGGGGAACCATACATTTTTGTTTCCCTTAATAGTGACATAGCAAAATCGAGTGAAGTACTGTATGTGTTGTATGGAGAGAGAGAGAGACCTATCCCCAACCGAAGGGGAGCTGTTAGTATGTCTGTCTCTTTGAGCTTTCTTTACTCAATCTTCACCATTATCTTCTCATAAATGTGAAAGCTTCAAGAGGTTTTCATATTTTGATTGATGGTGAAAGTAAGTCTCGGATTATGTTCTTGGTTAATCCAATTACCTTGAATATAATGTTAACCTTCATCACATAACTTGCATGGTTTTAATTCCATTGTCGAGTTCTCAACAAAATGAAAGTTACTTACACTCTCATCTCGTTTTATCATTCCAACTAATTAATAACTATTTGCATGTGTTATTTTCGATTTATTACAATTTTTGTTTATTTTCTTGGCACGTAGTAGTTAGTCCCTTTATTTACTTGCACATCATATATACCATCAAGGCATCAACATAGAATTTCAAATATTTTTTTAAAAAAATTATTATTATTATTCTGTTGAAAAAAAGAAATGTTGTTTATATGTGTAATGAGGGAAAAATATTATTATTTTAAATGAAAAATAATAATTACTTATAAGTATAATTAATTTCTTTTGATATAATGTGTTATTTGAATATTACCTTTATATTTGTTTGAATGCATTAACTTTAAAGTAATTCTGATCTATGAAGGGGGGAAAAGTTTTAGGACTGACATTGTTACTAGATAAATTATGGAGAGTTTAGACACCAAAAATAATTATGGAGAGTTTTAACAAGTTTTCTTAATTATTTTTTTTAATTTTTAAATAAAAGTATTTTTTAATTTTTTATCATTTTGATGTTTATAAAAAATAATGTATATTAAAATTTTGAATAATGCTACGGAACTAACGTTAGGAAACCAATAGAGAGCCAATGAGTGTAATTAGGAAAATAGTGGTGGTAAAAGGGGAAAAAAAAAAGGAAAATAATATTGGCTTCGTATTGTCTCCTTAATATTGGCTATCAAGACTTTCTCTAAAATTTTTATTTATTTAAATATTATAAGAATATTTTTTAAAAAAATAATTTTGGATCATCACTCTGGTTCCTAATATATTTATTGCACTCACTTAACCAGAAATGACTGTGCATTTGGCATATATCTATGTAGGACAAATAAAGTGGAGGTGATTAGGTTTTTCTACAATGAGTATAGAACGAAGCAGAAATGGAAGATCCATTATTGTGAAATTAACAACTGATTTTGGTGATGATATTAAATGAGTTTGGTCTTGTGTATCCCTCAATTGTTAGGTAGACATGTCCTTAATAAGGAACAAATTCTAAGGGACATTTTTATCATTATTAGTATTTATTTTTTGGGTCAAATTTTTTTCACTTCATTATTTCCCTTGTGTTCCTACTTCAATTCCCTACTTGCATCCTAATGCTA
>JASCZI010181289.1:93095-113475 GCA_036250425.1 Stylosanthes scabra | reverse complement strand
TCGGTGGCACTAACACTAATCATTTGGTGACAAACTATTTTAATGTCTGATATTTATTATTCACGACTTTAGCATATCTTTCAGTAGTTGGCATGGAATATATAAGTTTTGGGAGAAATTCGAGTTTACCAAAATACCCTTAGGAAAGCAAGTTGAGATCTTAAGATCTTGGTGTATAATAAAGGGTGTTGTGGACTTACAGAACTTGCTATGGAATAAATCATCATCTCGTCAAAACTAGTGTGCTTGCTTTTGTTGTTTCTTCCACACTAATAATTTACGTAAATTAAACATGTTCTTCTTTTCTTTAATACATGGAAAATGGACGTCTCACTGGTTTTATAATAATATTGGCTTGTTGAGGTGTATTTTTGTCTAGTGGATATACAATAATTTTTTTTCTTTATAATAACTTTGGCGATAACACATGCTTAACTACCAAAATCGAGTTTATATATTATATAATAAATTATTATATGATTATCTTTTGAAAAAAAAAATATAACTATATTGCATTGAGCACTATTCAAAAAGAAAAAAAGGGAACCCATTAGCAAAGATGAGAAAGATATATATATATATATATAATTGCAGGAAAATAAAAAAGTTTTATTTACCAAAATAAACCTAAATTTCTGGCGATATTTATGTATTTGCATCTTCAATCGCATCTTAGATGCAGTAAATACAATATGAAAATACATATATTGCATATGAATAATTTTATTTGTATATCAAAATTAGTTATTAAAATTAATTACTATGTATTGTACATATTGAATTATAAAATACATATCTAATTTAACTCATTTTTAATATATATTTTATATTTTAATACATATTATATTTAATAGTTGATTTTAATGGTTGATTTTGGTATACGCCTATCATAGCTTATTCCAAATGTAGTAATATGGGTATGGCTAGTTTCACATATGGAGATGAGTTAACACGTGTATTTTCATCTTATAATATCTCCAAAATTATAGATTTTGGTAAATAAAAATAATATTTGTTATTTATAAAAAAGAAATTCTCTACATTCAAGCAAGAATTAAGAGGGAAAAAGGAAAAAAGAAAAAAGAGAGAGGAGGATTTCAGGGATATAATTATCTTAGTTATTTGTGAACCACTTTAACTTATAAACAGCTATTAGTCTATTTCCTATTCAAAACAATCACATGTTTATGACTACTCTGCACATCAAGAAAAGTGGAAAAGAATCCTTTTATATGAGAAAGCGAAATAAGAAGAAAAGAAGACCATGCATGAAATATATATGTATTGATACGATGAGAACATAACTCATAGAATATTGAGATATTAATTCTAATTTAGCACGAGTGTTAAATAAAATCGTGGCAGAACAATTTTTTTTTTTTGGGTCCAACAACAATATTTATATGTTATTCTAATTTTGATTTGATTTAGGAATTTGTCCGGGATTTTACAAGATTTTATTTTCTTCGTAAGTTTTATACTCTGAAAAAATATTCATAGCTATATACATAGGGCTAATAAAATGAGTCAACTCCTTTGAATCCGTCAATTTATTTGTCTATAGATAATTTTTATCTTTAAATTTGGACCATTTAAAATCCGAATTAAATAGAATGAACTTATTTAACTCGAAAAAATTATAAATTAAACGGGCCAATCCATGAGCTCAACGAATTGGTCTATTTATTAAATTTTTTTAATATTTTTTTTCTATATATCCCTTATTTGACTCAAAAATCTAATTTGGCAACTAAAAATGTTTATTTTTTTCTAAGATTTTTTATTAAAAATTTTTTTTTTCCAAAAATCATTTTTAAGTTAAAAATTGATATTTTTTAATTTCTTGAAAATAATTAATTAATTAATTAAACGGGGGTCAGCACGTTTAACCCATTGAACTGACCATAAATATTTTTTGCTAAAATATTCTAATCCGTATACAAAATAGACTTAAACAGACCGGACCTAAATAGGCCAAGCTTTCTCGTTTAATGTGAATTTTGAATAGATGATTTTCGATACGACGTAGAAAATATAAATTTATCAAAAATGCTATTTTGACAACTGAAACTACAATTTTTTTTTTTTGACTAACTACAACTCTTTTTGCTTCAATCTAAAAGCATCTTATTCACCTAAAATAATCAATATTATTATTATTAAGAGAAATTAGGTATACTCAATTATTTTGATAAGAATTAAATATTAAAGAATGAAACAATAAAATTAAATTATAACCTTCTATCTCCTTTACCTTACCAATTTTTAACTTGTTTAGTTAAAGTAATTGAAACTATCAAAACCATTACTTTCTCTTACACTTCCGTCTATAGTTATAGCTATTTGATACATATTCACTATAAAATAGATAATTAGCTTTAAGTATTTAATTAATTAAGAATTTAATTTTGTTCTAAAGCCCGATTAAGAAAAAAAAACACCAATTGCATAAGGCAAAATAGGACATTTAAAGGGTTAATACATAAATTCCTCCTTAAAAGAAAATACATGAATTAATTTGATTTCTGATGAGAAATTTAATGTATCATTTTGATCTTTGAATGATACTAATATGTTTTACACTAGTCATTCTATTAAATGTTTATTATTGTGTCACTTTTTACTAATAAATTGTTGCATTCATAAGTGAGATTAGAATTCTTGATAATTGATTAAGTGGATTAGGGAGATACTAAACCAACCTAAGTTGGTTGTGGTCAGCATATATAGCGCCGTCAAAATGGGTCAAATTCGTCGGGCCAGTCCGTTTATCCGTTTAAACGGATGGGTTTTTGTCTCTGAGCTCAGACCGTTTAAAATTCGGGCTTAAACAGGCTGGCCCGTTTATTTAATTTATTTTAAATTTTTTAAAAAATAACATTTTTCCCTATATTTTATCCTACTCGATCCGAAAACCCGAAGCACCAACAAAAATTTCGTTTTTTTTATATGATTTTTTCTCTAAAAATGTATTTTTTTGTCAAAAGTAATTTTTTTAAATTAAAAATTATATTTATTTTTTAAAAAAAATAATTAATTAATTAAACGGGCCAGCCTGTTTATCCGTCGGGCTGGCCATATAAAACCGGGCTAAACGGGCCGGATCTAAATGGGTTAGGCCCGCCCGTTTGACAGCCCCAAGCATATATATCCTCAATCAGTCTTTTTTTTTTTTTGGACTTGATTTTGGGAATCTTGTCCAGTTGTCTCATTAATTCTTTTTTTTTTGGACATCATTCTACATTGAGTTACTTCAGCCTTTAATACCAATTTCTTGATATGAAAGACTAGGCCCAACTCTATTGAAAGTTTTTTCAAATATTACCAAAAACAAAAAAGTGTTTCAAAAGTCCAATAACACTAATGTCCAAAAACAAATTTCAATAACAGTAACTCCTTTCATTGGGCGTTTCCCGCCCTGTTTCTATACCCAAAAGAAGAAGAAAAAAAAAACACTAATTAGAGTGTTCACTGTTCAGTTGGCGGTGTAGCTAAATAATTGCAGTGCCAGTTACTAAGGATTAGGGTATTTGACCAAAAACCAAGGGCTAGTTAGTTTTATTTACACTTGAAAGTTAAGTCTGTATAAATATTGAATATAAACGTTAGGTTATCCACTTAGGCATATTTGTATATTTGTTGTGTATATTTACGTAGTTAAACATATTATTATTATCTCGTCACGATTCCAAATGCAAACTCTTTTTCTTTTTCTTTTTTTCTTCACAATACCCATATTCTGTAGCATGCGAACAGAACAACAATCATAATTCATCGCATTAGAGGAGTACATGCTTAAAAGAAAGATAGAAAGGGGAAAGTTGAAGGAGCCGGGTTTAAGATTAGGCATTTGTACTCGTTTTAATTTAAGCGGTGATTTTCTAAATTTTATAATAAGTGTATTTTGAGCCGAAATTCGACAATGGCCGAGAGTGAAAGTGATATTGTTGGGTGTGTTAGTGTAGTGTACATGTATTCATAATGCAATGTCTAGAATTGGAATTATTGTCCAATTCATCTAAAAATAATGTTTGTGTTCTAACTTTTATATAAACTTTAACTTTGATATACTTACGCCATAAAATATTTTATACAATTGTTTAGTTATATATTCTTTTAAATAATTATTTAAGGTTAACTATCAAAATTATTCTCGAATTTTCAATTCGTTGGCAAAAATGTCCTCAAATTTTAAAAACGGCAAATGCACCCCTCAATATTATTAAAACTAGATAATTCAACCCAAATATCCAAAAACCAGGAAATGTTAACTATGGAATTTAATAACATCTGGGTTAATTTGTCAGGTTTTAATAATATTGAGAGATACATTTGTCGTTTTTAAAATTTATGTGCATTTTTATCAATGAATTTAAAATTCGGAAATAATTTTAGTGGTTAACCCTAATTATTTACTTACGTTATATTATGTAATTGAACATGTATAAAATTATTTTATATTGTTAATGTATATAACTATATATTAATTTAGAGTAACAATAAATAGTCATAAAATAAAATTGCTATCTTAATATAACATCTATAATTTCATATAAATAACATCCGTAATTATATATTTATAATATCTAACATTATGCATTTAATTTAATAGTAATTAATAAATAAAAACAAAAATTAAAAGAAAAAAATTATGAGTAGCTATAGTTATTATTTTTTTTAAGAAAAAGTATTGGGTGACCAATGCTTTAATAACCAATACATAACCAATAAAATAATAATTATTTTAAATTTTAAAAAATACTGAAATTACATATTATTCTCTCATCTCACTATCTCAGTATTACTCTTCTCGTGAATCGTGACTAATCTCATTTATCATGAGAATATGAGAAAGAAGCGTCTCTTAAAAGCTTTGAAGCTTGTCATCAACATTCAACAATTCTCCATGGCAGAGACATTCGACTCCTCTCCCATCTTCATTGGAACTCCACTTTCCTCTCAAAGCTTCTCATCAATAATCCTCCATAGCAAAGACACTCAATTCCTCTCCCTCCTTCATCGGAACTCCACTCTCCTATCTCCACCGCCACCACTTCCGCACCATACTTTGAGACTCAAATCCACCAGATTCCATCAATCCACTTTCTCACCTACTGTTTCCACTTCGATGAAGTTGTCGCTATAGCAGAAGGCATTCTCTACACGCTCGTTAATGCTGCTGTCGCCACGACAGTTTCTGCTGTCACCACCAACGGGACTTCCAACAATGCTGCGCTCCGCTATCGTACTGAAGAACGAAGGTTGGTTTGGATTCATCTTCAACAAAAGCCATGGAGTTTAATTGTTTTTAAGGTAATATAACCATTGAAAGAAGAAAGGGAGAAAAGAGAAAAAGTAAGCAGAAGTGAAGAGATGGATGATCCATTTTATTTATTTGGATGGTCAGTTTTTAAATTTTAGATGATCATTTTGTTTATTTGGATAATTAATTTTATTTTTATAGATGCTCTATTTTATAATTTTGGATGATCTCTTATTATACTGTTGGTTACTATTGGCTACTAATTTATTGATTACGTAGCATAATTGTTTTTTTAATTTGATAATTATTTATTTTAGAAAACTTTAAGTAATTAATATTTTTTTAATAAATAAAAAGTTAAATATATATATATATATATAATAAATAAAAAAATAAAATATCCAATTTAAATTATTAGCTAATATCACTTAATTTTTATTGATTATCTAAATTTTTTTTTTGTGTCTGTGTTATTTTTGTTATCTCATAAGTCGATTTATATTCCAAAGTTTGATGCGAATCTAAAAGTGAATATATATGTATGATTCAGGAATAATTGAAGGTAGGCACTATCTCATACCATTTTGAGTTTCTGACATTTATCCAAAAACCAAACATCTCATACCATTTTGAGTTTTGAACATTTATCCAAAAACCAAACAGCCACAATCAAACGCAGCCTTGGGGAATTTTGCAAGAACGCAATTTCAACACATGGCAGCTATGATGATTACGACATCATAATCTTCACTTTCAAAATCTCAAGAAAGATCACGTACATACAAACTTCCCATATCACTTATCATCATACTTAAAATCATTACTCAACCCTAATTTTATCACTAATCATTTCTTCATCAAACAAATTTCTTTCACGCTACTAAAACAAATTTAAACATATACAAATACAACTCCTTCTTTCTAAATTGTGTGTACATTTCTTCTGTGTATATACATTTTATCATCGAATTTTAATTTCTTTTTAGAAAATACGCTTTCTGTTTAATATAATTTATATAATTTGATTTTAAAAAAATAACATTGGTGGTAAAGATAGAAAATCCTTATATATTAACACTGTTAAAAGAAAAGGTATATGAATCAAGAAAGAAAGTCATTAACAATAGAAAATAATATAATAAATTAACAAGTAACTGTTTAGCTAAAGAAATTTTAATTTTAATTAACATATGCAACATCCTTATTTTCTTTCTCAAAATTCATTGTTATTACGGATGACAATTAAAAAGAAAGAATTAATAATAATCTTCTTTTCAAGAAACAAAGAAGTACACTGAAATTCTAAGAATTTGTACTCATGGTAAACGAAAATGGCCAATAACAAAAACAAAAAACCAAAACAAAACTGCACATTATGTACACATTTTGAAATTTCAATCCATTCATCGGCCATGCACACTATTAAGTATTAACCATACATTCTCCTCTATAACAGACAGGTTTAATTTTGGTTATGTTTGGATTAGCGTTTGCAAGCTCAAAATCAATTTTTTATTTACCGAAAGCAATAATTTTTAGTTTTTGCATTTTCCTAACTTGCGTTTAGGTTGTACTTTTTACATTCAACCATTAATTATTTTTCTCTACCAATTCTATCATTTAAACATCTTATTAATTTATTTACATAATTCTTATTATTTCTCTTTGCATGAGTTCTTCTCTTTTATTATTTATTGCCTATCCAGTAAAGGTGAGAGGTTTAAACATGAATAAAATATTCAAGAGTACAAAAGAGTACAACATCAAATGAAATAAATAATAACCTCTAAAACTAATAAAATGAAGCAACTAGAATAATCCACAATTCTAAAATTAGCACCAAATTTTTCTCAAAACCTTATATGTTATATTTATGATTGTTATTTTTTATAATATAATTTATTGATCCTATTGAGTATAGCTAATTAAATAAAAAATTAGTTATAAGTAATAATAATAATGAAAAATTATAACGTACTAAAAAAAAGTATTAAGAGTTTAGAAAAAATATTAGATAAAATAAACATATTAAGAAATTCAAGATAATATTATAATTTAATGACATGTCCTTTTTGATAATTATTTATAAAAGTGCTTTTAACTAATATTGTCTAATAAATATTCATTTTATGAAAATTAATTTTGATATGGAGTTACCAAACATAAATCACATTGGCACAAATTCACTTTTGCCCAAAATCAATTCTACAAAATCAAGTTTATTCAAACCTCATTTTGAGAAACGCTAATCCAAACACACACTTTATCCGGTTCATCCGATTTGATCCGGTTCGTTCGATTTGACTCGATCCGAATAACTTGATCATGGTTGGCGCTGGGAATCGCTCCTCCAAAACCCAGTTTCAGCGAACCGGGCCCACATCTCCTTCTCCATAGGCCACCCGTCGTGTTTCTCCTCAAGCAGCTTCGGTTCGACCGAAACCGGTAGCGACTCAAACGACGAGGCTACGCCGCTTGACCCCTGGTGCCTCAGCAAAACGACGTCGTTGTTCGACTCCCTCAGCATACGCTGTCGTTTCTTCTTGTGAAGTGCTTTGCGCACCAACCCCGCCGGAACCTTGTACACGGCGAGAACCGCGAGGTTTATGACGGTGCAAGGGCAGCAGCACACCACGGCGGCGCACCCCGCCGCGCTTTCGCCTGCAACTTCGCACACGCGCCGCCGCCGTGACGGCGGGTTTCTGACGACGATGAGCTTGCGAGACATTTGATTTGAAGATTTTGAGAGAGAAAGAAAGAAAGAGAGCGATCTCTTGCTTTCTTTCTCTATGATGAAAATTGGGAGAAGGAGAGAGTGTGAGGAATCATGAATATTCGGAAAATGGAGAGAGATTTTAGGGATGATGATAAATAATTGGGGAGGGGATAAGAGAGCGGTTATGGATGGTGCTTCAGAATTCAGAATTCAGATTATGAGAAGAAAAAAAAATCATGAAAAGAGAGATGAGAAGCGGACGCGGCTTTTTCTAACTGTCTATGACTCGCAGACATTGAAATCAGTTATAAATGGATTTTTTGTATTTTTGTTTTCTTTCTTTTTTCTTTTTTTTTATTTTTTATTTTGGATTGATAAAAAACATTGAAAAGTGAAAAGTTTGAACCTTCTAGAGCTACCCAAGCTGCTCTTACTTTCTATACATTTTAAGATTGAGTGATTTTATTTTATTTTAACAATTATGTAATAAGAATTTAGTTTGATATGGTGTGAAATAGTTTTCAACGTGCATCTCATTACTTAATATTAGGTTATAAAAAATAAATAGATGGAACTGATTATAAAAATGTTAGTTGTATATCAAAATTTAGCTAATAAATTAATCATAAAGAATTATTATATTAACACAAATATTATTTAACGCATTTACAATATATATTTTATATTTTAATATATATTTTATATTGATAGTTAATTATTTGGTAGTTAAATTTTCGTTTGTAAATAATATAACTAAATTGAATATTACATAAAAAATATTATACATTATCAATGTATTAAAATTAAACAATATAATAAATATCTTGAAAATTTTAACGTAGTGTTGTTTATAGAAAGGTTAATTTATAAATTTAACATACGCTCTTAAAATACATGTTAATTATTTTGATTTGTTCCCTAAGAGAAATAGTTAATCAACTTTCTTTTTTATTTATTCGATCATCTCAAATTTAAGTTTTTGATTAAGTGTATAGATTACTCTCACAAGGCTTGGTTAGTTTGCATTTAGTGTCCATTAGCTTATGCTTGTGAAATTTTTAAGATATTACTTAAGACTAATGCTAGGGAGCCAACATTAGAGAGTCTATAGGGAGCTCATGAGTGTAATTTGAAAAATAATGGATGGTAAAAGAGGAAAGAAAAAAAAGGAAAATTGATATTGGCTCTCTATGAACTCTCTAACGTTGCCTCCCAAAATTTTCTCATTACGTAATTATGAAGTTGGGTGTCAAAAGCTTAATATTTAAGAAAGTTAAAAAATTTTAACGTGTAAATTTAATTTTTATACATTAGATAAAAGAGTTTTATATGGACACTTACACTAATAAAAGAAATTAATTTTTAAATTTATTATTAAAAAACCATTAAAACATATATATGAATCTAATTGATAACTATATGAGTATATAACTTTTCATATCATTGCATCAAAATTAAGTAATAACTGAAAACCTAGTTCACCTTGTTAATTATCATTCCATAGTGGGTTATATATTAGCAAAACTTAAGAAGTATGTTTTGTCGGTATGATTTGCTTGAATTTTTAATTTAATTCTCAATTAAAATTTTTAATTACGTCATGTTTTAAATTATGTAATGTCATCCCATTAATTTAATTTTGGGTAAAGTATTCGATGTATAAGTAAATTTTAAATATCTCTCTAACGTATAAAATCATACTATATTTATATTCTTAACATTTTGAAATTGTATCAATATTGTTTAATCATTAAGCAATGCTAAAAATTACTAATGAATTCATACATGTAGATGTTAATTCACATCATTAAAATATTATAAGTGACACATCCATTTCATTGTGTCCATTATTATTCCATTCACTATCATATGAATATAACACAAAGATCAAAAATTACATTTAGAAAGTTATGGATTTATTGATTTCATATTTAGAAAAGAAAATAGTTGAAATTATTTATACTAAAAGAGTTAGTGTCAGGACATGGTTGTTACAATTTTAAACATTAAAGATATAAATGAAACATTTTAAACGTTAATGATGTCTTTAAAATTTAATTTATCCTAAATATTGAGTATAAAAACGACACTTATTAGTCTTTAATTTTAAATGCAAGTTTTCATTCCAGTGTCATTTTGATTTTTACTAGTCGTTGTAAAATTAATTGTTAAGAAATAGCGGTTTCTAAAAAGTAAAGTTAACAAATATCCATTTAAATAACTAATCACTGACAAACTCATCTATAAATTCATATGATAGATTTTGGGTTGGTTAAACGTGATTAAATCACTTATTCATTTAAACAATTAAAAAAAAATAGTCTTTAGTATGTTATGTTGGGAGATATATTTTAAGAAAAACAAAAACAAAAAACACATTCGAAATGCTGTGGTGTGCGATCTATATCGGTTGTGAAGGAAAAATCAATCCAACCCATCCTATTCAAACTATCGCAATTCCAGACACCAATAAAAAAATTTGGTATTCACCTTCATGTGAAGAAATGGCTAAAAACTCTGAGAAACCCAACCATAAATCATTTGATGACTTGTTTGAGGAAGTTGTGCGACATGTTATTTTTTTTTTTCCTTCAATGATAGACATGCACAATCTTGTTGATGCCAATTGCCATGCACAAGTATTGTGAAAATTGCTCCCCTACCAGAAATCGTCGAATATATAATAATATTAGATAGAAGAGGTGGTGGTGAAGGAAGACATGAATGATGAAAGTGATGAAAGTCTTTCAATTAATGCTACTTTCTAGTAAGAAGACATGTCTTTCTTTGTATTGTGAAAGTGTTGTCCAATATTTATCCCTATTTCCAACAATAATAATGGGTGGATCCGATACAGCAACGTGGATGTTGGCATATATAAGTGAAAGCACCAATATTTATTATTTTCATTTATTATACATCTAGTTGTTGGCCACAAATACGGACTCTCATATATTTACACGATACATAGATATACTTTTTAATTTTTTTTTTTTTTTACAAGATACCGAGACACGATATATATAATTTATGGGTCATGTTAGGTATATATATCAAAATAGTTATCAATGTGTTAGAGTCTGAATTCAATACAAATTAACAGTAGGATTTCACAAATTAGTAGCAGAATATCATAAGAAGAAGAAGACTGATGAAATTGTCAAGGTAATTACAAAAAGAAATTCTCCCAAGTTCGAGTTTGGGAAGTCACTCCAACAATAAACTCTAACAAAATTCTTCTCTGCCTATTCTCATTTTTCTCTTACTATTTATTTACAGCTCGTGAATCAAAAATCCTAACAAACTTTGACAGCTCAATAAAAATTCTTTTAATATGCACAACCCTCATTTCCCCATATGGTAATCTTTTACCCAGGCTGGGACTTTTCTGATCCTCTTTGAAGTTGGGCTTGCATGATGGATTGCCCAATTTGTTGATTATGGACAGATGGATCCGCTTTAGCGGATTGTGTATTTGGGTCGGGTATATCATTCATCCATATCTCCAAAAGAACCTTGTCCTAAAGGTTAAGATCCGAGAACATTCTCAGCTGCTCTTCCCAATCCAGCCAGAGAGTCTCTGATGAGAAGGTTTTTGACGATAGATTTCATGGTAAAAAGGGTAACCTCATCAATACTTTTTCCACATATTTACTAGTGATTGACCAAACTTTTCCATCTCTTGCATAATTATGTCCTTAATTGATTAATTGTTAAATTAGCTTTCAAAGTGCATGAATTGTTTGAATCTTCTCCCATTTGGTACCTTGATGTGTGTGCTAGTGAATTTTAGGCCCAAAGTGGAGAGAAAGAGCCCAAGGGAAGCTAAGAAGAACAAGGAAAGTAAGGGGAATAGACAAAAACCCAAAAGTCCAAATCGGCCCTGATCGCGTGGCCGCATCCTTTGCATGGCGCGCCCGCGTCCTCCTTACCTAATAAGGAAGTTTTTTGTTGGCGGCGTGCCCGCACGACCCAGATGGCGCGCCCGCGCCACCCTATTTCATAACGTCCAAGACAATGACAGCTGCGCGCCCGCGCGGTGGAGGTGGCGCGTCCGCGCCATAGCGTCTAGAAACACTTAAATGAAGGCTATTCAACCTATATGGGGGAATAACAGCTGAAGACACAACAAGCAATCATTCATTTCATTAATTTTAGCCATAGAATAGTTTTAGGGAGTTTTTGGGAGAGTTCTCCATCTCTCTCATTTTCTCTTAGTTTCTTCATCTTTATTTTTCATCTCTAGGAACCCATCACCAACCAAACTCTTCTTTAATTACTTATTTTGTGTTTGATTTGTGGATACTTGTTCTTTTTAATTAATGCAATTATAATTTCTTCTTCTAATTTGCTCATCTTTAGATATTTCTTGCTCATCTTATGATCTCTTGCTCTTGATTGTTGATCTACTTGTTGATTTGCTCTATTGATCATCTTGTTAGTTTAATTCCATAGTTGTTAGCATGTCTTTATTTCTTGCCCACCAAGTGTTTGATAGTTTGTTTGCCATGATTATGGAGTAGTGTTCTTGTGCTATGATCATGGGTTGAGATGTGGATGATCTTAGCCACTAATCCCTAATGCAAGGATGGGTAAACCTTGAGTTAAATCTGTTCCGTTGACGCTAGGCTTTCCCTAGTGTGAATGGGTTCTTAATGAGGTGAACTTGAAGGATTTATTCAAGTTCTAAAGACCTAGGACCGTCACATTAGGAGAGTTGTCTAGGACTTACGGGACGGGGTTAATTCCACCCACTTGACCTCTTGACAGAGTGTGGCTTCGGGGTTTACGTGACAATCATCCTCAAATTGGGATTAGTGGTGTTCATAGGGACACACAATACCTCAACCCAAGACCAAGCACCATTTATTATCAGTTTTTTCTAATCTCTCTTTTGCTCTCTATTCTCAATACACACACACAATTGCAACCCCATTTTCTTAACAACCAAAATTGGCCCATGCTTTAACTCGTTGGGAGAACGATCCGAGTCCCGTACTCGGTATTTTTAATATGGTTTCAAGCTCTTGTGACACTCTTTTCTTTGACGGAACCGTCCTTAGCTCGCATTCATAACTTGTTTTGGTTTCCCTACAACGATTCCTTCTTGTTTCCAAAAAATAAAAATCAAATTCCGGACTAAACTTATTTGCACCCCCTAGGACGACGCTTCCATCAGTCTCCTCACGAGGCAGCCCCTCCCAGTCCACCAGAACCTGGGCAACGTGTTCCCCATCCCGCTCAACGGTGTGCCGCGCCAGAATTGCTTGGGTGTCGGCTGGAACGCCGTGGGTGTCGACCTCAGAATCGGTGCAGGGGGTGGCTAGTCTCCATGGAACTCCTTCAACATAGAGACATGGAATACGGGATGGATCGAGCTTCCCTTTGGTAACTCTAAACGGTAAGCCGCCTTGCCCACCCGACTCAGTACCCGATATGGCTCAAAGTATCTTCGCCCAATTTTTGGCTATTCCTTCAGAAAGAGTGATACTTGGCAGTATGGTTTCAGTTTTAGAAGTACAAAGTCACCAACTTTAAACTCTTTGTCGCGTCTATGTTTGTCTGCCTGCTTCTTCATTTTATCACGGCTCTGATGCAAGTGGAAACCAAGTTCATCATTGAGTACTTCTCTAATTCGCAGAAAAGAGTCTACTTCCAAGACCGGTGAGGCGTCGGGTGTGTAGCCTGGTGGTAGGTTCATAGGGAATCCATGAAGAGCTTCATCGGGAGTCATCTGAATTGATGAGTGATATGAACTATTGTAGCAAAACTCTGCCCACGGAAGGAAAGTGGCCCCGTGCTGAGGTTGGGAATGGGAGAAGGCACGCATGTATTGCTCCAAGGATCGATTTGTTACCTCGGTTTGGCCATCGCTTTGAGGACAGTAGGTCGAACTGTAATGCAATCTGGTACCACAGAACTCAAAGAGATTGTGCAAGAATCAGCTTAGAAATAGGGGATCACGGTCTAAGACGATGGAAGAAGAAAAACCATGAAGCTTAACCACTGATGCTATGAACAATTTTGCCATGGAGCTTGCTGTAAAACCAGAACGTAAGGCCTCAAAATGTGCAGTTTTGCTGAAACAATCAATAACTACCAAAATAGCAGTGAAGAACCCAGCTGATTTTGGTAATTGCAAAATGAAATCCATGGAGATTTCTGTCCATGGGGCGTTTGGAATAGGTAATGGTTGTAAGAGCCCTTGTGGTTTAGAGGTCATGTACTTGGTGGTTTGACAAATTGGAGATTCTTGAATAAATTTGTGAATCCGTATTCGCATGCCAGGCCAAAAGAACAACTCGCCAATGGATATGTAAGTCTTCAATTCACCATGATGTTCCGCCATAGGTGTGGAATGGAATTCTTGGAGCAGCTGAGTCCGGAGGCCTTCAAAGTCAAGTACCCAGATTTTACCTCTAAAAACCAACAAGCCATCCTGATATATATATAATCCAAACTTAGCTTCCCTTGGTTATATTGTGTTATCAGCAATTGAGTCTCTTGGTCTTCTCTTATGGCACATAGCAGTGTTGGGATTAAGACCGATTGAACTGTGGTGAAAGCTTGGAAGCAAGGTGCTACCACTTCTTCACTTTGTCGCGATAGAGCATCGGTAGCCTTGTTTGAAGACCTTGATCGTTACACCACATCAAAATCAAAGCCAAGCAACTTAGTGAGGTAGTATTGCTGGTCTGGGGTTAAGACCACTTGGTTCATGAGCTCACGTAGTCCTTGGTAATCAGTCTTGATGCAGAATTTTTATCCCAAGAGGTAATGTCTCCACTTAGCTACAGCCTGAGTAATAGCATAGAGTTCCTTGATATAAGCTGATGCTACTGCTAACTTGCTACTCAATTTCTTGCTGAAGTAGGCAATCGGGTGTCCGTTTTGTGAGAGAACAACTCCAATGCCCTGGCCTGACGCATCGGTCTCAACCACAAATGGAATAGCGAAGTCTAGCAGAGCAAGAACAGGGGTTTGTGTCAAAATAGATTTGAGCTTCTCAAAGGCTAAGTCAGCAGAATTATCCCAACGAAAGTTGTTCTGCTTCAGTAAGTCCATTAAAGGAGCTGCGAGCTGTGCATATTTCGCAACAAAACGGCGATAATATCCAGTTAACCCCAAGAACCCTTGCAGTTGCTTCAAAGTGGTGGGACTTGGTCATTCAACGATGGCAGCAATTTTTGAGGTATCAACTTGTACTCCCTTCCTTGTTACTACATGCCCTAAATATTCCACTTGTGGTTGGCAAAATATGCATTTGGAAAGCTTAGCAACAAACTTATTTTGTTGTAACACTAACAGTGTTGTCTTCAAATGCAAGATATGTTCCTCTTTAGACCTGTTGTAAATCAAAATATAATCAAAAACGCAGCAATGAATTTACGCAGGTAAGGTTTAAAGAGCTTATTCATTTGGGCCTGAAATGTTGATGGGGCATTGGTGAGGCCGAAAGGCATGACAACGAACTCATAGTGCCCCAAATGTGTATGAAATGCTGTTTTGTGAATATCAGCCTCATTCACTCTTATCTGATGGTATCCTGAACGCAGGTCTATCTTGGAGAAGAATTCTGCACCACAGAGCTCATCAAGTATCTCATCAATAGTAGGGATTCGGAATTTGTCTTTGATGGTGATGTCATTTAAAGCCCGGTAATTAACACAAAATCTCCAACTACCGTCTTTCTTGCGCACCAAGAGAACTGGGCTAGAGAATGCGTTGTGGCTTTCTCTAATAACTCCGGCCTCTAACATCTCATCAACTAGTTTCTCGATTTCCTCCTTCTGATACTGAGGGTATCGTCGATATGACCGAACATTAATAGGTGGAACCCCTTGTTGTAAATGAATTTGGTGTTCAATTTCTTTTGGTGAAGGTAAATCTTTAGGCTCCTGAAAAACTGTCTCAAATTCCCCAAGTAGTTGTTGTATTGGCTCATCCTGTTGTGGTGGTTGATTCTCTGCAGGTGCAAAAGGTTCTACTATCCGTAAGTGTAAGAATGAGGCCACAACATCAGCAGAAACCATCTTGTTGAGGGCCCTGGAGTTTCACTTGCACATCTCCATCCATAAACATCACAGTCAAGTTCAAGTAAATCATGGTAACATCACCAAGATACATTAGCCATTGAGCTCCGAGGACGATATCAGCCCCCTTGATGTCCAAAATGAAGGTATCTATCTTAAAACTAAACCCTTGCATCTGTTAAGGCACCTGTTGACACTTAGACATGCTGATGCTGAACCCACATACACATTGAGTTGGGGAACTTGGATAATAGTTAACCCAATGTCTCTTGCTGTTGATGCTTTCATGAAATTGTGGGTGCTGCCTCCATCTACGAAGACCATAACCGGTTTTTCATTGGAGGTACCAGCTATTCGAATAGTCTCTGGATAATACACCCCAACCATGGCATTGAAGCTGATCTCCACTATACCACTGTCAAGTTCAATAGCCTGAGGGGACTGTGGAAACTCCTCAGCACCTTTTGAGTTGGGTGGCCCTTGCATCAGCTCTTCCAACTCCTCACCACCAACAAGTAGGTATGACGACTTGCATTTATGCCCAATAGAATTCTTCTCATCGCAGTAATAACAGGGCCCTTTATCTCCCCTCTGTTTAATTTCAGAGCCCTTTAATGTATATTACAAATTAGAATATAAAATACACATTAAAAATTAGTTATTATACATATATTTATATATTAATATATTAATGTTTAATTTTAGTGTGTAAATAAAATTATTAATAATTTATATATAAAATATAAAGTATTTTTGAAAAATTTGCAATACTATATTTATATTTTATTGGTATGAAAATACAAATTAATATTTTTAAGTATTTTTTAATTAAATAAGTGTACCATTATACACACTTGTACACACTATTTAGCAACACAGAAAAATGTGAACATTAACATAGAAATTTACATTTTTCTGTGCTAATGTTTATATTTTTCCATGTTACTAAATGGTGTATACAGAGGTATATACAATGATACATCTAGTATTACCCTTTTTAAAATAATTTTTCTATTTTAACAGAAAATAATATATATTATTTTTAAACCCATTTTAAAAATATATGTTATCAAATGAGTATCTTATCTAAAATATGTTTTACATATTTTATACTTATTGTTTGTAGGTTGTTGTTAATGTATTATTTTTAGAATATATATTAAAGTGTTATTTTAATTGAAAATTCTGTATTTAATTTGTTTAAGTAATATTGCATTATAAAATAATAAAGAATTGTTTAATAAAATATATAACCTTTTTATTATTATTTTATTCTATACTAAGAAAATGAGTGAGGTGGTAGTTGGGAGCGAAATTGATACCTCTTCATCAAATATGAGAATACGATGGATAAACCCAAAAAACAAATGCACTTGAATTATTTTGACACCGACAAAATGGCTTCAAATAAGTTTAAAAAATATGTTGAAAATATCTGATATACATTTTTCTTACTCTTAGAACTCTGTGCTGTTTTCTGATCCGATGCCTTACCATTTCAGGTTTCGCATTCAAGTGCAACAATTAGTGGCGAAGCGTCTCACATGGAGGGGGGATGAGATGGCCCCCCCAAATAATTTTTATTGCCCTCCCAACATGATTTTATTTGGAAATTCGGTTACTTCTATACTTTAAGTCCAACTGTAAAGTTTAAAATAAAAAATAACATATATTTAAATATATTAAAATATTTGATTGACTCTCCCTTTCTCATAAAAAAAAATATGTGATTGACGTAATCAGAGATATTCAATCCCACATTCTTACCTTTCTTTCCATTGTTCTCTCTTCTCTTTTACAGGATAGCAGGAGTAGGAATGCAAGGAGCAACGTTTCAAATTTTTAATTGGTTAGTAAAAAACTAAAAATAATATATCGTATTTTTCAATTGCAAATCATAATTTATTGGTTGTTACTTATTATTTTATGGATATTTTTTAAATAAATAAAAAAAATTCAAAATCGCGGGTACACAAATTTACGAAAATAAGCATTTTTTACTTATCTCGGGGTCAGTGGCCCCAAAATGAAGTTTACACGTATCTTGGGCTTAGTGACCCCGAGATACGCCCTTTCATGTTAGACTCAACGTATCTCGGGGCCACTGACCCCGAGATAAGGTCTCCGCCTATATAAGGGCAGGAGGACCCGGGATTCACTCATTTTCCCCTCTCTCTCTTCCATATTTTCCTTTCTAGGCACTTTCTTTTCTCCCTTAGTGTTGTGTGATAGAATGGCTCCTCGGAGACGCTCCAGGAGAGCCTCACGAGCAGCGCTTGCTCCCGAACCGGCCGAGGAAGTAGGCCAACGCGCACCGGCTGGCGGAGCCCCACAGGCTGTAGAGAGTTTGTCGCGGCTCAACCGCGACTACCACATCGCAGGCGCCCTGGATGGTGTTTCGCTTCCTAAAATTTTTAAATTTTCAATTATGTTGTATAATTACGATGAATGTAGGTAACATTAGAGTAGGGCAATAAATGTTGACTTAGTGTATTATATGTTAGTTTTATATTAGTGAATTAAAAATATGTGTTTAAAATAAATATGTGAAACTAATAAATAAATAGAGAAATGTATTAATTGCTGGAAATAGAGAAATGATAGTGTGAATGTATTTATTGCAGTAAATAGTGGGATAACTTAATCTCAACCATCCAAATCAATTTAACGGTTATAAATGCATTCTCACATTCTCACATAAGAATGTCATTCTCATTAGATACATTTCATATATATATATTGTTATGTTTGTTATGCAGTTTACTTGGACAAAATTTGGGATTTTTAATTATACATTTATCCCAAATTTATTTGTATACTTATTTTCAGAAATTCATTATGCAATCTTACTTATGGGGTTATTTTGTTTTCACAGGATTGTGATGTAATATATAACCGTTTTATATACAAGTCACAAGAAAGACATAAAGAGGTTAGTGAAATATCTTTTGTTTAATTGAATATTAAACATGTACATATATACATAGTTATCAGAACCGACCCGATAATCGAACCGTTTAGATTACTGGATCACTGAGTTAGAAGTTCAACCGTCGAATTAATGGTTGAACCGTTGGTCCAGTCTCACTTATATAAAAATATATAAAATCTAAAATATATGTTTTCATTAACACTTAAACTACAACCAGGTCTCAATTCTTAAAATTAATTAATACAAAAATAGACATTAAAGTGTAAACATAATATAATAAGAGTACAAAATGTATAGTTATAAAAGAATTTAATTAAAATAATATAGACCAGTGCCAAAAAAATAATAATAATGAAGACCAATTTAATTTTATTGTTGATATATATAATTAATTAGCATGTGTAACACTAAGAAGCACTCTTAGCCTGGTGGCCAAGGTACTCTTTTATTGTGCCATGGACATGGGTTCGAAACCATTGAGTGTGTTTTTTGAGATTATTCACATATAAATGCATGCTGGAGCACCATGTTCCTGAGGAGCCGCGCCTATAACGCACGCTGGAGCACCGTGGACCTGCGCCTATATATATATATTGTTATATATATATTGTTATATTGTTATGCAGTTTACGTACACATAAAATTATTTATTAAACACTTTTAGATTAACTGATATGTTTGATTAAAATATCATCTGACTAATTTAAAATGGTAATTTTGCACCTGAGTTTCTATCTGATATAAATATAATAAATTTTTTATAATATAAATTTTACATTTTATATTCTATAAAAAATTAAATAAATCATCGTGTATGTGATTATATGTTTCTGATAAAATTCACGTTTATATCATTTACCTCAGATAAATTCGTTAGTTTTGATGGTCCCGTCAAATCATAAATCTATGCCAGAATAAATGACTAATTTAATATCTGCAATTGTAAGTATACTATGTTTTACTTTTTATAAATAATAATTTAGTTATTAAAATTACGAACAAGAGAGGTTAAATGTGAACTAGAATTTTTTCTTATTGTTAGGGGTTTCCTCCATTGTTTCTTTGTCTTCTTGGTCACCAAAAATGTGAACTAGAATCTATTCTCAACTGTTGAAAATGAAACTAAAATAATTAAACTTTTAAACTAAAATTAGAATTCTTTACAAGGGTGGAAAAGAAATGCTTTAATTTTTTGAAAAAAATTATATACTCACGAATAATTTAAATGCGTTATTCAAAAACATTTTTAGACATTCTCATATCTATATTACATTAGATAATAATGAATAGAAGGAATTTTTTAGTGCTGTGGAATGTGGATGAAGGAAAATTCAGATTCAGGGATATCCAATCGTGACTTGGTGAGTCATGGCTGACTGTTTCAAGCATAATGAATTAGGACTAGAACAAATGAAGGAAGGTCATCAAAATTTTTG
>JASCZI010181289.1:73484-93033 GCA_036250425.1 Stylosanthes scabra | reverse complement strand
CTGTTATTTTTTTTTTTTTTTTTTTTTGGACTAGAGTAGGGTCCCTTTCTAAGTGCTCAATTATGCAAAACAACTCAAAAGGCTATTCATTTATGGATTTAGATTACAAAAAGTTGGGTCAAATCTCATCTCCAATCGGAATATATATCTTCTTATGAGATGCTACTCTGCCATTATCAATCTATCAGTCCCACTAGCACCTTCATAAAGTTCTACAGTAAAATAAATCAAAGAAATTATATGAAAAAAACAACATGCTATAATAAAATTATCAACTGTACCCGCTAAATACATTGCATGCTCCTAGAACAAAATTCTTGCTCTAGGAACATTCAAAACCCCAAAAACAATGGTTATGTCCCTTCAACTCACTCCTCTGCTATCAGTCTAAGCTCAAGAATTCTTGCTTCTTTAAGGATTTATGCATGAACTTGAACCCCCTTTGGGCTCTCCCACAATTTTAGGTTCCATTATTCTAGCTACCAATGAAGCCGAATCGGTGAAGAATGATAGCCAAAATGAGCATGCATATTGCCAAGATCATGCCAGGTTTCCCTAGCAGCCAGTTCTTCGTCTTTTTTGCACCTTCAACTCCTCTTTGAACCCTGTCTGCCCAAACCATCTGCAAATACGAAAGAGAGAAGAGCTTCGTGTTAATACAACAGACATAACATCAGATATCCAACTCGGAAATCATCAGAACAAGCACCAATTTGCGTTCCACGTGATGAAGCTATGAAGAATAAGACGGTGATCCTAAGCATGGAAATAAGTAACTTGGATCCTAATATTATCTTACATTTACCACAACTCTGTTTTACCAGAATACAAATGGAAAACATTACCATTTTATCCAAGCTTTCCGGCGATAAGGATGACATGGCTTCCTGAGCTCTTGCTGCGTCCTCGGGTGAAAGCTTGAAACCAAATTGTTCACCCATGTTTGCCATCATTTCTGGACTCATATTTTTAATCATTGATGAGAACATCTGCCAAATAAACATAAGCTAAAATATTAAGCAGATGAAAAATACATGCAATTACTTCACACAAGGTGACAAAAGATTAACCAAGAAAGAAGTATAACTATAACAAAGGTATTATTTAAGGTTATGGTTATACAAATTCCTTATTAATAACAAAATCAGAAGTGAAAGAGGAACTTGATTGCATTCATTCAAGCAACGCATGAACATACCTGACGCATAGCTGGATCCTTCATCTGATTTCTCATTTGTTCTTGCAAATCTGTCGTCGAGGAAGGGAAGTTTGGCTGAGAAGCACTTTTCATATTTGGAAAGACATTTTGCGAAGAACTTGACTCTCCAGAAATACTAGTTCTACTAGTACTTGAGTATGGTAAGTCCGACCGGGAAGAACTTTCAGTATTGTCTACAGGGGTTGACAATGGAACAGATCCTCTCCCATTCAATGAGGAAGCCATTTCAAACATCTTCTGAAGCTCATCTGGCGGCATTTTACCTATCATATCACTTGCTGTTTTTAACATATCAGGTGATATGTTGGGAGGAATTGATCCAGGGTTAAAAGGGGAATTGGAGGAGGAACCTCCCCTTAAAATCGGGTTGTCCCCTTGGAATGAAGAAGCCATTTCAAGCATTTTCTGAAGTTCCTCAGGAGACATCTTGCCAATCATATTCGTAGCAGTTCTCATCATCTCTGGAGATATATCATTGGATTGTCCAGGATTTAAAGAAGCCAGAGTAGCAGGATCGGCATTTGAAATGAAGTTTTGGAATGATCTGCAGAATAAAAAGTAAGAATGTGGATCTCCTTTATAGGTCAATAATTAAATTAACAATATCATAGCTAACCTACCTCATAGCTACTGGATCATTTTTCAACCTATCTATACTCTCGGCATTTGTTTTTGAATATCCATTTACTGTACTAGAACTATTAGAGGATTCACCGAACTTGCTTGGATGAACCACCTTTTGTCCTGAAGAAGAGCTTTTATTGTTTCCAGAAGGTACATTCTCAATTTCTTCAGTGATTTCTTCAATTACTAATCCTACATCCATTACAACCATAAAAGGTCAGGGGAGTGCGGCAAATAAAAGGGGGAAAATAAACAACCAATTTAGTGTGACACTTACCTCCAGGAGCACGGTCACCACCTTCCGTTGTCAACATTTCCTTGGTGTCCCTGTTTTACGGAATACACAATGGTTCACATTCAACATAATGCTTCATTTTATTATATAACTTTTAATTTTTTAAAAATTTATTAATTTATAAAAACACAACAATAACTCTAATCAGATTTCTTCCAATATGTCAGTTCCTATATCGCATTACAAAACAAGTTTCAATGAATGTGCGAGTGCGCGCACACATGCAGATTGCGATTTTGTTAATAATAATATAGTTTTAATGCAAATTAAAAGGAACAAGATCACACCGTAAAAGCTCTTCAATTGTATCATCATTAGGAGACACTTCAAGTGCTTTGCTCAAATCAGTAACAGCATCCTAAAAAAATCAGGAATATCATTGAATTATTTAATAAAAATATCATTGCATTCTAAATTGCAAAATGTAAGTTCAGTCACTAGAAGCTAACCCTTAGGAAACCCAGTTCTTTATATGCTTGACCTCTCCGATAAAGAGCCTTAAGATTGTTTGCATCATATGCCAAAACCTACAGTAGTAAGTAGTTAAATTAAAAGGTACATTAATTCATTGATAGGATGAAACGACTTTTAAGAAATGAAATATTTTTTACACTACATTAGCAACAAAAGAAGGAACAATAATACTATTGTGAAGCTCATAACCATTATCTGGCATCATACTTTGCAATGGCAAATTAGAAGGAATTATCAATACCTCAGAACCTTCTTTTATGCATTCATTGTACTGCTTCGTCTTTAGGTAGCAGGACATCAAGTTGAGTGAGCATGCCAAAAGAAGTTTTCTACTTTCAGAAGACGGAATCTCTTTAATATTTTCCTTAGCCTGGAATATAGAACATAAATGAAACCAAATATGCCAAAATAGCAGACCTGTTTAAGTCTCAACAGGATAAAACCAGAAAAAAGGTTGCATGAGAGACAGTTGAGGAGTAAAAAAAAAAAGTGCACGTACACGAGAGTACTTCTCCAAAGCATCTGTGAACTGTCCCTTGTTATGAAGCTCATTGCCCTGCAAAACATAATTTTAGTCCCTATGGAAACATGATTACACTAGAAAAGACAATAACGAATTTACAAAATCTGGTAATCAGAGTAAAAGCAAATATTTACAATTTCTATGTTTTCTAAGTAGAAAACTCTCTGGAACTAAAATATTATCCAAACTAATTGCATTTATAGCTCTGTCATGAAGTCTATATGATTCTAGAAAAGTATTTTCCTTATGGTGCCATAATTTGGCAAACTTTCAGAGGACAGTTGGGGACCCTGTGTTTTCCGTCAACTCATGATATGTTTCAAAAATCAGAATGTTTAAGAACTCTTCCAAACTACATTTATGCTGCAGTGCAGGTCTTGAAAGAAAATCATGTTCATCTAATGCCAATCATATTCTATCAGTATAAGAAAACAGGCTTGACCCATTATTTGTTTCACATACCCAATCGCAATCGAAGTATATTCTTATGAGTTATGATACGCACCTGTTTCTTCAACAACTCAGCTGCACTCAGTTGATATTTAATCTGGGCATCAAAACGGGCTCGCATGGCTGCCATTTCATCAGGTGATGCATTAGCCATCTTCTCACCGATCTCGGCCATATCTTCGGGACGAGTATGCTTTAACTGCTCTGCAGCGAGTTTGAAGTCTTCTGGCTTCATGTTCTTCATGCTCTCTGAAGCCATCCTCATCAGATCAGGATTTGACATCATCTGCAATTCCACAATAACATTATATTACACCATATTAGCACCAAATTCAATCTCAAGTATAAAAAATCAGATTCAAAAACCAAAACATTATTCTAATATTCTTCTCAAACGTTCAATTTTAAGCCTCCAAAAATTATGATACCTAAAGAAGAACTGATCATGACTAAGATCACAAAATTTCTCAGAACTCCTAATATCACACGCATCAAGAACCCTAAATGACCAAAACACAACTCATAACTCCATAATTTCTTGTCCTATTCCATTAATCAATAAGCCGATTCTCGTTTCCGAGAAAGGGCATCTGCGAACAGAGAATTTGTATCCATTCCACCACAGAGGATCGAAGAAAAAACACAATTAAGGACTATACACATTGAATTGCACGAAAAAAAAAAAGAAGAAGAAAAAACCTGTTGTTGGATCCGAGCCAACTCAGCGGGTGACATGCGACTCATCTGTTCCTGAGCGATTCTGATCAAATCAGGATCCATCATTCCGTTAAACATTGTTGAACCCTCAAAATTGAAATTCCGAAAGGGATAGAGGTATAAATTATGGATGAGAAAGTGGGGTTGTTTTCAAGAAGATCCTATATTAAGGGCAAAATTTGAATAAAGGAAGATTCGGAAACTTTGAGGCGAAGGGTATGTGTGTGAGTGACGAATTTGAAGAAGGTGGATTTGGGGAAAAGGATGGTGAAAAAAAAAGGAAAGAACAAAGTAAGAGTCTGATTCGGAGGTGCCGCCTACCAAACCTGAAAAGTTTGAGAGAGAAAGAGAGAGAGAGAGAAGCCAATAAAAAAAAATTAAATTAAATTAAATTAGAAAGAGAGAGAGAATATGCGTAGTGTGTCTGTCCGAGGGTGAATTTACTGTCTTGACCTTGTCATCTTCGTGTGTCTTTAGTCTTTACTCTATATATGAATTTTGTTTTTTGTTTTTGTTTTGCAGTTAAACTGATTTTGATTTTTTAATTTCACTCTATCTCTCTCTACAATGAAAATTGAAATCTTATGATGCCATGAAACCTAACTTTGTAATATATCTATTTTAAAATTTAATATATCTATTTTCATAAAATCTTTTGTGAAATTTGAATCATGCCGTAAATTATTCATAAATAATCAAATTAAATCCGTTGAAGTCTACTATATATTGTAATATGAGAAAAACCAAATATGTATCTCTCATAGAGTATATTGGGAGAGAGTGAGAGACAAAGTATCCAACAAAAAGAACTTATACAATACAAATATAAATACTATATGTTATAAAAAGTTTTTAAAAAATTGTTCTTATTTCATTGGCATATGTTTAAAATTACCTAATACTAAAATAAAATTATATTTTGCAGTATAGTTTAAATTGATTTAAAAAACAAAATTGATTTATATCATATCAAGTTAATTCTTTATTTTACTTTTTAATCTAATTTTTGTTCAAATTTATATTTAAATCAAATTTAAATTTTGTACTTTTAAAATTTGTTGAAATTATAACTTTTTATAAATATTAATAGATTGTAGTTACTATAATACATTGTTACAATAAATTTAATAGTGATTATAATAAAATATAAATAAATAGGATATAATTTATAGTAAATGAAAATAATAAAATCTCAATAAAATGACTAGAAATATATAATAAAATGAACCTACTAGAATGTTAAGAGAAAAAACAAAAGAGAAAAGAAAAGAGGATTCAAGATAATAAATCATTTATAGAAGAAGAGGGTAAGGGAAAATAAAGAGTAAAGACTCGTATTCAATGTGTATTTGAGAGCTAAAACATGCAATATTTCGATTAGTAAAAGATAATTGAAAAATTAACAACAATAATCAGAGTGGCGCAGCGGAAGCGTGGTGGGCCCATAACCCACAGGTCCCTGGATCGAAACCAGGCTCTGATATAAACAGAGAAAGCTTCCCATATTTTTTACTTTTAACTTCAAAGAAAACTCAACTGCATTGCACCATTTACTAAGAGCCAAATTACTAGGCTATTGCATACAGTAATCATAAAGTGAAAAGATAGACGAGGTGAAACTTTTTAGTCTTTATGAATAAATGAAATTCATTCAAAGACAATTTTCTCCCAAACTTGGCTTGAAACATAATTTTATTTCAGTAGCTTCTAAATTCTTTTTCATTGTAACCCTTGAAACTTAGGCAGAATACTTGTTCATGAACTGTTTGATGACCAACATCAACTTCTTTGATGGCTCTGAGTTGGGATTAATGGTGAAAAAACCATGTTGCTGCCCTTCAAATTCTACATACTCTACATCTTTACCCCAATCCTTAAGCTTCACTGCATAATCCTCTGCCCTGTCTCTAAGCAAATCGCTACCTCCAACCACCACTAAAATTGGGTCAAGATCAATTGCTTCAAGGCTCTTGCTATTTGGCCCAAATGGATTCACAAGTGGGTGATCAGTGGTTTCTCCAACAGGTATTGAAAGCCTCCAAAACCTATTCAATTTGGCACAACACATTCACTAGCTAGCATCAAAGAGTGGTGACACAGTAAAAATGTCTTTTGCAGACCAAAACATTCACACTGTATGCACTAAAATTACTCACTCATAGTGATATTTGTATGCTTATAAATTTAAGTGTTTATTGACATAAAAAATATAAGGATGAAAAGGTAATGAATATAGACAACAAAAAAAATATATATATAAGACACCAAAAAAAGGTAATGAATATAATTAGGACTAATCCAATTAATAGATCGGAGTCTTATATCTTGATGTATATCTGAACAATAATTATCTCTTCCTCAATGTCATTCACACATCCATAATTAACGAAAATTATGTCAAAATTTACAAAAAATTTAGTACCAAAACTATTGTAACATATCATACTCACGTTACTCAATCAATTATCAATTATGTTATATGTTCACGAAAAATTAGTCATTAAATTATTTATTATATTAAAAATGACTTAAACAACTTATACACAAAAACATAATGATTGAAATGTAACATTTTTAATCAATTATTCATCCACAATTCCACATGTCTCATACTCAATTAAAAGATCAGAATGATACCTTCATTAACAGACTAATTAATAATTAATAATTGTGAATAAAGCATAAAAGGGTTTGTTTGAGGTTATGCACAAACCTGTCAATAAGTTCCAAATTGAGAAAAGCATCTTTGGGTCCTTCAGCTTCTAATTTGGTTCGGATAGTTCCACCAAAGAAAGGTGCCAATAGAATATAGCCCTTCACCTGAACTGGCGCCAACTCCATCGACTTGGAGCCGAGCCGAATAGCCAAATGGTGAGCTATGTTCCCACCGGCTGAGTCGCCGGATATGAACACTCGGCTGAAATCACCCACTTCACTCAACCAAGGATCCGGCTTGTTGCTCACAGCTTGAGCATGAAGCCACTTGATGGCCATGTAGCCATCCTCAATTGCGGCTGGGAGCCGATTCTCTGGAGCCAGCCGATAATCTGGGGCGACGACCACGGCTTGAAGCTCAGAAGCTAGCCGGAGGCAATAGTTTTGACAGTTAGGCCATGTCCGGGAGCCAATGCAAAAGCCGCCACCATGGATATAGTAAAAAATTGGAAGCTTGGAGCCGGAATTGGCCGAATCAGCTGGCTTGTAGAGCCGAAGCCAAAGATCATGCTCAGGATCAAAAACGACATCTTTCCACAAAACGGTGCCGTTGTCTTGGATAGGAACATTGAAGCTTGGATTAGAAGAACGTACTATAGAACCATCACTATACACGTGAAGAACACCACGACAATCATCCACTAAGGTGGGATTGGAATCCAACATGTTGGACACGTTTTTTTTTTCCTCTTTGTGAAGCAATTAGCAAGAGGATGTTTTAATGGATCAAATATTTGTGATAATGTGTGAAGAGTAGAGAGTTATAAAAGGGAGAAGAAGGAGGAAAGAAATTAATAAGAAAACAATAAAGCTAAAAAGGAGTTGGTGAATGGTGATGCATTTCATTGGAATTTTGTTAAGTGTGGTATATATTGTTGAAGGTGGGTTTGACATGTAAGACAAAGGGTTACTTGAGAGGGTGTTTTGTGTGGCTCTTAGCTGAGGCATTTTTCCTGTTGGACACACAATCAATCATGCAAATGTTGTCATTGCCTTCATTCCTTCTTTTGTCCTTATGTGTTTAGTAGTTGGTGGATCATGAGTGTTTATCAAACTACACTCGAAAGATGGTTTTTTTTTTCTTTTTTCTTTTCTTTAATAATTAAGCGATTACTATTTAGGGCTAAATAATTTATGTACGGTGGATATTTCATATTGGGTAATACTAGATGTATCATTGTACACACCTTTTAATAACACAATTTGTGTTACTAAATAGTGTGTACAGTGATACACATAGATTTATTTATTTCATATTTATATGTGAAAATGAAAGTATTTGTGTGTGTTTGTTTTTAATATGGAGGCAAATTCAAAATAAGAAATTCCTAGGGTATGAATTGCATTGTTTTTAAATTGATTTGCTCGGATAAATTGCTTTTTTAAATGTTGAAAAACGAATTTATATTGGGGATAAATTGTATTTTTAAAAGAAAATTGAAAAAATAATTTATTAAGGTGAATTGTAAAAACAAAAATATTATTTACATACTAAGTTCAGACACTATATATAAATACAGTATAGTTTAACTTAGTATTTTATATTCTAATGTATATTTTATAGGAAGCAAATCAGATATATCCTGGAGTACCAAACTACAAGGTTTACAACCGTTGATTGAATCTTATAAAGGTTTATAACCCTTCAATCAACGGTTGTAAACCCTGTAGTTTGATATTCCAGATGTACCTGATACATTTCCTATTTTATATTAGTAGTTAATATTAATATTGTTAAGCACATATGTACCGAACAATGATCCAATGGACCTTAGTCGTGAGAGGAAATAAACAATGAGAACGAGGGAGAAAAAGTGTTCCTTCCGAGGGGAAGCACTTGGAAGAGTCCAAGGACTGGATCCGAAGAAAGTGGTTGATGTGATGAAAGAATAGAACTAGAATCCCAGAATTAGGATTATGAGTATTTTAGGGCTAATATGGGAGATTAGGGTTAAGAGGATGCGTACCTTAGGGGGTGTTTCCCCTGGCTTATATAGAGTTGGGTGGTTAAGATTCGGATGGGATCTCTCCTTGATCCTATCGAATCTTTCCTTTTTTAGTTTGATCTTTGATCTATGGGCCAAGTAAATTGGCTATTGATTACTGGATTGGGCCTTATTGGGCCGGTCCGTAACATTGCCCCCACTCGAGAAGTGAATGTGTGCATTCGATTTCCGAGTAGTTTGGGAAGTTTTGAGGATGATTCCGATTACCTTTTTGTACTGTTCCGACTTAGTTATCTTCCGACTGTTTACGTGTCATTTGGTTTGTGGCGTGTCGTTTTGTTTTTCACTCACTGACGTGGCTAAAAAAGTGATGGTTTCTTTCACGTTTTTTGAAAGAGGGAGTAGTGGGAGCGGTTTTCAAGACTTCAGTAACCGTCCCATCATTAGTACTCTTGCCTCTTTGAATTCCAAGGCGTGTTGAGTAAGCTTTGGGATTTCAAGATTTCTCATTTCTCTTTCTTCTTGTCTTTCCCAAACGCTGTTGGTTTTCAGAGAGAAAAAAAAAATCCATCTTTCTCCAAGTTTCAGCAGCTCTCTACACAGGTACTGCTCATCTGTTGGTTTTGTTCATTGCGTCGTTCTTCAAGAACACCCTTTTGTCCTTTGTCCTGCATTTATTCTTCTTCTCCATTTCGCGTTTTCTCTACTTTTCTTTAAACTTTACTCCCTGCATTGTATTGCAGGCTTCGTTTATTTATTTAAAAGTCAGAAATGGGGAAGAAAAAGTCTTGCCAGGAGTTGAAGGTTCCTCGCCCTCTGGATGCGGCTGAGACCCGCCTCTATGGTTGGGTTGAGGAGGCTGTGCTTACTCAACCATCTGTGGTGGAGAGCGACTCACTGCCTGAGTTTTATCGCAACTTTCCGTTGATGGAGGACTCGGGGGCGGAGGGAGATTATGTATTGGAGGCCGCTAGGCCGTCCGATCGCGTGCCCTTTCGAGCGGGTGAGGGGGGTCCTCACTTTTTGTGGGTATACAAGGAATTGTTCAATCGTCTGAGGGTGCGGCTCCCCTTCTCAGACTTTCAGAGGGACGTGATGACTCGCTGTCGCGTCGCCGTCAGTCAACTTCATCTGAATGGGTGGGGCTTCATTCTCGCTTTTGAGAAGGTGTGCTTACACTATGGCTTCTGCCCCACCATCAGACTCATTTTCTATATTTACGACGTTCTCATTCCCCCCGACCGGTTTTGGGTACATCTCCTTCCGGGCTCGTCAAGGTCGTAAGCTATTTGATTCTTATGAGGACTCGATCCAAGAATTCAAATGACATTACTTTAAGGTTATGGCTGCTCCCGGCAAGTGTGCTTTCTGGCTTGATCACGAGGACAAACCTTTCCCTTGGGTTTATTGGAACCCTGAAGTGAAGGATTTTACCGTGTTCAACCTGGAGCCTTTGGAGATGGCTGCCTTCAAGTTTCTTGTTTCTTTTCCGGGGGGTTTGCCGAAGAGGAACAAGTTTACCTGTCAGTGGATTTTGGATACTTCCGACTCGAAGTTGGAAAGTTCCTTGGTAAAAATTGTTGTTGTTGTTTTTTGTTGTTTTTGCTTATTTTAATTGTTGCTAATTATTGACTTGCTTTTGATCTTGCAGACGACTTGTTGGACGTCAAGATGAAGAGGACTAAGCTCGACAATCTTATGGCTATGATGGCGGATCCGTCTAGGATGGCCCCTCGTGCCGTCCTTCCGACTGGTCGCCCTTCTGCTACTGTTGTTGCAGCTGCTGCTGCTGCCTCTAGTCTCATCCCTGCAGAGTCCTCGTCTCAAGTACCCCCTGCCCCGGCTATTTCTGCGACGCAGAAGGAGAAAAAGCAGTCCTCCAAGCGTGAGCGAACACGGGTTGTCAACCTTGAGGGTGAGGAGGGGATGAAGGAGGACCCTTCTGCTGATCTGCAGCGGAAGAGGCAGAAGAGGAAGGGGAAGGAGGACGACACCTTCGACCGTGTGCTCGGGGATTCCTTTTTCATCATGTTCGCCTCCCATTTTTCTTTTGGGAGGATTCCTTTTTCAAGGAAGTCGATGATGGGTTTCCTCCAGCTGCTCTCTACCGAGACTACAAGCACTTCTTGGGGTTCGTTAATAGAGGGCTTCTCTTTGATCTCTTGGATCAGGGTGCGGTTACTTTCGCTTGGTTTGGTACTAGCCAATTTTGACAGGGTATTTGCTCGGTCATTCTCTTTTCGAGAGATGTGCTTTACTTGCACTTGCTTAAAAGAGCTTTGAAGCTCTTGAAACTTCTCTAGGTACTTGACCATTTGGGGATCTTTGGCCTGATAACTTCCGTTCACCTGGGAGGTGACGATTTGAGAGTCGGATCTGACCTCTAGCTCTGAGATTTCGACCTCTTTTGCCAGTTTTAAGCTTGCTATCAGCGCTTCATACTCCGCCTGGTTGTTACTTGCTTGAAATTGAAATTTCACTGCCATCTCTATGATGACTCCGTCTGATCCTTCTAGGAGGACGCCCACGCCGCTTCTTTTGTTGTTTGAGGATCCATCTACGTGGAGGACCCATGCCAAAGAATCGGGGTTTGGGGCGTTGGGAGTGAGTTCCGCAATGAAGTCAGCCATTACTTGCCCTTTTATTGTCGTCCTTCCTTCATAGCTGATGTGGTACTCTGAGAGCTCCACTGACTAGCTCAGCATTCTTCCGGCCAGATCCGGCTTCTGCAACACTTGTCTTAACGGCTGATCCGTTTTGACAATAATTGGATGGGCTTGAAAACATTGCCTTAGCCTTTTGGCAGTTACTATCAGTGCTAATGCTAGCTTCTCCAACCTTTGGTATTTCAGCTCCGCCCTTTGGAGGGTTTTGCTTACAAAGTACGCAGGTTGCTGCACTTTATTCTTCTCTTGGACTAGGGCTCCAGCGGCTGCTTCTTCAGTTGCGGCTAAGTAGACTATGAGGGATTCTTCTGGTTCCGGCTTGACTAGGATTGGGGGTGCGGATAGGTACTCTTTGAAGCTTTTGAAAGCTTCTTCGCACTATTCCATCCACTTGAATTCCACCCCTTTTTTCATTAGCTTGAATAGGGGGCCGCTTTCATAGCTGAGGCTGCTAGAAACCTAGAAAGGGCCGCTAGTCTGTCGGTCAGCATCTGTACTTCCTTTAAAGACTCCGGCTGCTTCATGGAGATAATGGCTTGGCACTTTTCTGGGTTAGCCTCAATTCCTCTGTTGGTCAGCATGAAACCGAGGAATTATCCAGCTTCGACTGCGAAGGCACACTTTGTCAGATTCTAGCGCATTTGGTGCTCCCGTAATTTGCCGAAGACTTTCTCCAAATTAGGAATTAATTCTTCCTCCGCCTTTGCTTTAACTAGCATATCATCCACATATACTTCGAGAATGCCCCCGAGTAGTTCCTTGAATACTCTGTCCATGAGTCTTTGGTATGTAGATCCTGCATTTTTTAACCCGAACGACATTACTTTGTAGTAGAAGCTGTCGATGGGAGTGATAAATGTTGTCTTTTCAGCGTCTCCGGGGTACATTGGGATCTGATTGTACCCGGAGTAAGAGTAAGCATCCATGAATGAGAGGAATTTGTAGCCGGAAGCTTTATCTACTAATCCATCAATGCTTGGGAGTGAGTATAGGTCTTTAGGACATGCCTTATTCTGGCTGGTGTAGTCGACACACATGCGCCACTTCCCATTGCTTTTGGGTACCATTACCATATTGCTGAGCCATGTGGGGTATTTGATCTCTTGGATAAATCCTGCTTTGAGAAGGCTTTGAACCTGCTTCTTTGTTTCAGCCACCTTTTCCGGGCTCATACGCCGTAGCTTTTGTGCTACCGGCTTGCTACCATGGATGATGGACAGCTTATGGCTGGAGAAGTTCGGATCTATTCCGAGCATGTCAGCTGCGGTCCATGCAAAGAGATCGGAATTCCTCTTTAGAAACTGAGTTAACTTGCTCTTTAATTCTTCTGTGAGGTTCTTTGCAATCATGGTTACTTGCTCAGAATGTTGTCCTATTTGGACTTGTTGGAGATCGTCTTACGGCTTTGGTCTCTCATGGACCTTTTTTTCTGGTGGTTCAAGGTCTACTAAGAGGCACCCTTTGGCTTCTTCCGGCTTTTCTAGCTTCGGAAATCCCTCTTTTGAAACGTGCAAAGTGGCATTATGGCACTTCTCTGCTTCTTGTTTGTCTATGCGGAGTACGCCTACTTTTCCTCCGTCTGTTATGAACTTCATTGTCAAGATGGAGGTTGCTACAACCGCTCTTATCCGGTTGAGGGTCGGTCTTCTCATAATCGCATTGTAGGCAGAGTTATGGTTGACGACCAGCCATCATACTTTTGTGCTTCTCCTATTTGGTGGGTCCCCAATGGTGGCCCATAGTGTCACAAAACCATCCGGAGTTACTCTTTCACTGGAGAAGCCGACTAACTCGTCGAAATGACTTTCCAGGTCTTTGTCAGTGGGTCCGAGCGCATCAAAGCAACGTCGGAAGAGGATGTCTGCAGAGCTTCCTTGGTCTATGAAGACTCGTTAGATTGTTGCGTCAATGACATCCATGGAAATCACTAAGGGATGATTCAGAGTGTCGGTTGTTCTTCCGATCTATTTCGAAGAGAATGTGATTTCAGGAAGTGGTTTATCATGCAATGTCCTAGGCATGACTTCCACGGCGAGGCATGAGTGTTTGCTCATTTTGGCCGCTCTCCGGGATGGTGGGTTACCTTCATCCGGAAGCCCTTCTGAAATCATCTTGATCTCCCTTCTGACCACGCCGTCTTTGGGCTCATCTTTTCCTTCAGTGGACTTTTCCGGGCTGTCCGCCCTTTGCCTTGTACTTCTTTCGTCCCTTCGATCACTGCTTCTTCCGGTGTACTGATGGAACTTTCCCTTCTTCAAACCTTTATCGACAAATTCGAGGAGGTCACGGCAATCCTCTGTGTCATGACCGTTTTGCTTATGATACTTGCAGTAAGCATTCCGGTCTCCTCTGTGATTATTCTTGATTGCTCGTGGTGCGGGTATTCTTTCCACTTGTGATACTTCATGAAGGAAGGTTGTCAGTGAGACATTCAGTGGATTGTAGTAGGATCTGCCGGAGCGCTGTTCCCGCCTGCTGCGGTCTTCTCGTGATAGATCCTTTCGGTTAGCTTCTCTTTTGTCACGGTCAGTTTTCACTGCCGTTTGTCCTTCTTCTTGTTGCAAGTAATCATGAGATCTTTTCTGAATCTCTTCCATAGTTTTGGGTGGCCTCTTGGTAAGGCTTTTGAGGAATGGGGTATCCTCTCTGAGGCCTTTAACCAATACCAGAGGGTTGCTTGACATTCGAGCCCCTCGATCTGAGTGCATTCAGAGTGGAAGCGGTCCAAATAGTCCCGCAGGGACTCTTCCGGCTTCTGCACGATCGAGTAGAGGTTCAGGCAGGTCTTCGAGAGCCTTCTCCGAGTGGTGAAGTTTTTCAGAAAACCTCCAAACAGGTCGGAGAAGCTTGTAATGCTTCAGGGTGCTAAAGAGTTGAACCATGTCAGCGCGTCCTTTTTGAACGTCACGGAAAAAGCTTTGCACTTTGTAGCATCCGAGGCGTTCAGGAGCACCATCCTGTTGTCAAAGGCATTTGGGTGATGCTTTGGATCACTACTTCCATTGTATGGCTCCATATCCGTCGGGTATTTGAATTCTTTAGGGAGCTCTTCCAAGAGGATGGCGAGTGAGAAGGGATGTTTGCTGTTTTCCTTTGCTGGCGGATTTCCAGCTACAACCGACGGTTTCCACGTACGGGAACGCGAGTCGGCCACCCCTTCGTCCTTGTCAATGTATGAGAGCCTATTTTGGAGCTTTTGCTTTAACTCCTGGTCACTCTTTTCAGCTTCCTCCAGCAAAGCTTGCTGCCTTGCAGCCATGGCTTCCGCCCGTTTCATCGCCTCGGAGGCGATCTCCGCCTCGCGAGTCTGTCTCTTGAGGAGTTCTCTCATGGCAGTTTTTATTTGTTGGATGTGCTAGTTCGGGGGAATTATCCCCTTCTCCGGGGTAAACTGTGGGATGCTTTCGTTAGCACCCTTGTTGTTGAGTTGAGCGTCCACCATCTTTTAGCTCGGAGGTTCAGTTTTCGTCTCACAGCTCAATTCTAAAGTCTAGTCCCCACAGACGACGCCAATGTTAAGCACAAATGTACCGAACAATGATCCAATGGACCTTAATCGTGAGAGGGAATAAACAATGAGAATGAGGGAGAGAAAGTGTTCCTTCCGAGGGGAAGCACTCGGAAGAGTCCAAGGGTTGAATCCGAAAAAGGTGGTTGATGTGATGAGAGAATAGCACTAGAATCCCAGAATAAGGATTATGAGTATTTTAGGGCTAATATGGGAGATTAGGGTTAAGAGGATGCGTATCTTAGGGGATGTTTCCCTTGGCTTATATAGTTGTGGGTGGTTAAGATTCGGATGGGATCTTTCCTTAATCCTATCAAATCTTTCATTTTTTAGTTTGATCTTTGATCTATGAGCCAAGTAAATTGGCTATTGATTACTAGATTGGGTTTTATTGGGTCGGTCCCTAACAAATATACACTTAATATAACTATTTTGAATATTGCAATTAATTCACTTTCAAACAAATTAATTTGTGATTAATTAATTCTCGTCTTTATCATTAATTATTTTTTTCAACTATCTTGTCTAAATGACTAAGAAAAAAAACGAAAGAAAATTAATAAAATATATTATATGGCAAACACATAGTAAAACAAAATAGCATACACCATTACATCTATTAACTAAAAAAGTATTTACGATGGAAAGAATACCATCTTTTTAGATAAATAAAACAATATCAACTTGGACTAAAAAATAATTATAAGGGGGTTGATTAGTTCACGTTGAATCCCGATTTGACCCGAACAATTTACATGAAATTAGGTAATCAATGATTTTTTAAAATTAATTACAGAATAAAAAAAGTTAAATTTTATTTTCTTCCATTACATTTTTCTTTACATCTTACATGTCCTTAAAGTATTCACAGTGTGTTTGGAAACCTATTGGAATTCAATTTTCATGTTCAATTTCAGTGTTTGAAATAAAAGTTGAGTAAATAAATCTTATGGAATTGAATTCAATTCCATTGTTTTCTCTTAAAATCAATTCCAATGCAAATGGGTCTGATTTGAAATTTCATTCCATTGGGATTTCATTAAAAAGATAAAATATCCAAAATATCATTAGACCTAATTACTTATTTTGCTTTTTCTCATCCTGATTCTCACCAAAGCAGCAGTACACTCCTCCTTCCCTTGCAGTGTAGCATCCGTTCTTTTCCCCCTCCTCCCCATTGAGTAAATACAGTATGCTCTTCTTTCGCCAGTAGCATCCGTTCTTCTTCCACCCATTGAGTAAACTGTATATATTTTTCTTTTTTATTTTATTTAATTTTAAAAAATATATGTTAAATCATTTCTTTGTTCGAAAAGCTTCTAGGTTCCTATTCTTATATTTAGAGCTGGTCGCTGTTCAATTTTTTTAAAAAAAATAATTAACTTTTCAAAAGAAAAATGGTAATATGTATTTCACGCTTTCACTTCCTATACTTTTTATTATTCTTTTGTTTATTAAAAAATGAATAAAGCTCTTTACTTTGAGGATGTAATCGATCCCCAACAAAGAATTGATCGAATGTTCCATTCAATTCAATTGAACTACAACTAGGAACCTTTTTTCTGTAACCATTTTCATTGAGTGTAAATTACTATGGAAGTAAAATTCTTAATTTTATTATTTTACATATATCCCATCTGACGAATGGGAAAGCTTGTATCTTTTTGAGAATTGAGAAACAAATAGATTGACATGACTTACTTTTCTCTGGTTCTCCTACTGTTTAATCCAAAATGTTTTCATTTTGTTATTTCAATTTGAGTTAATAGCCAAACTTTGATACACAATCGTTTATTGGCATATTTGCCAATGTTTATTCTTTCACCCTTTTTTTTATTATTCTTTTATTTTTTTAAAAGAGATAAAGATGATAATTTAATGGATTAGGTGTATTTATGATTTAAATATAATATAATGTTAATCAAGGATAAAATTGTCTAAACATAAATTTCAATTCAATTCATCAACATTCCAAATATTGGAATTCAATTCAATTATGTAATTTTATTGATTTATTCCAAACACAGTAATTCAATTCAATTCCCATTGGAATTCAATTCTTAAAGAAATTCAATTCAATTCTATATCATTAAAAGTTTCCAAACAGGCTGTCAATGATAATATTAATATTAATTTTATTTTGGATTTTATAAGATGCCATATAAATATTCGTAGAAGAATAATTCTGTTTGCACACTAATTTCAGCCACTAAAATCAGCCACCGTATTATTATACGGTATAATAATATACTTTTAGTTACATACTCTTACATACCTCACGTGCCAAAACACACAAGGAGCCACACCTCCTTCTCTTCTTCTCTGCGCGCTTTTGGTGGCTTTTCTCTGCACGATTTTGGTAGCATCCCTTGTGCTCGTTTTTGGTGGATTCCATCGCTTCTTCTATGCGGCGTCTTCTTCTCTTCTCTGCGCGCTTTTGGTTCTTCTTCTCTGCGCAATTTTGGTGCCCTCTCCTCTACGCGTTTTTGGTGGATTTCATCGCCTCTTCTCTGTGGCGTGATTCCCCGTTTCTGATTCTATTTCTTCTCACTTTTGAGTCATGATTTTTTTCTCATCTCCATTGGTGTTTCTGATTATGTTTTCTTTTATGCAGTCTGTGGCTGAAATTCAGAATTTAATGGAATTATAAAGCTCTAATGTTGAGGTTTGTGCTAGTTTATATGTTGTTAATTGATGATTTTGTATAATGATACATTGAGGAACTTATTCTCTGGCTAGTTTGAAATTTGCCTATGTTTATAGACTTATTATGAAGCTTTTGATATGTAGTGGAAGCCACTGCAACTCCACTGATCATCGTGCTGTTGATTTATTTTTAATTCCTTTTTATAAAGTCTTCCAAGTGTTTGATTATTTTAAGTTATTTGTTTGATTATTGATGTTTAAATGTTCTATTATAACTTAAGAGTTTGATTATTCATGAGTCAATAAAACTTGGACTAGTTTGAGGGGCGTGTGCAGTTTCAGGAACCACTGAAATTTGTTTTTATTTCATGTCATGTGTCCTGTGTTCTATTTTGCCCTTTCTTTTTTCAAAAACTCAAAACTACTTAACCAAGTAGATATGAAGATGAAGTATACTCTTATTTTGGAAGCTGAAATGTGATTCCTTACTAAACAAAGAAGCTATCTATATTCATATTTGTTGTATTTGCTATCTTGATTTTGCTTTGTGATTCTAGATCAATGAAACTGCATTTGCATTTGCTGATGTGAACTAAGAAAAAGCTAAAATGGGAATATAGAGCAGATGATAAAAATGTAACTTCTAATGAGGTATGATTTGTATAAATCCTCCTACTTGAGTGAAAATCCAAGGAATCCTCTTAGCCTTTCTTGCATTTCTCCTCAGCTTCTCTCTTCAGAAAGCATGGGATTGTAGCTTAAGCCATGTTTCCCTTGAAATTGATACCTTTTATTTTTTGTAATTTTAAGCTTTTTTTCCTTCCTTAATATGTATTTTTTTAATTTTTAATTTTCAATAGAGGAGAGAGTATGTGAGAGTTGTAGATATAGAAAGGGAAGAGTATGTAATGAAACATAGGTACATTTGCTTATATTCATTTAGTAGTTAGTCATAATTCATAAAGAAAGCATTGAGCTTTCTCACTATATTTGTAAATTTAACGTGGACTCTTCAATTATTTATGGATTCACTAATCATTTCTCATGAGCAATAATAATCTTAAGGGAATAAATTCGTCTAGATATATGATTAAACCGGATTTAAATTGTAATATAATATTTTTGTTATAATCAAACAAAACGAAAATACATAATCAAACATGATTCAAATGGTAGTATAATTTTCCTGTTATAATCAAACAGAACCAAAGACATTATCAAACTCAACAATGCTATACATGATCAATCAAGATCCAAATTGCTATAAACAGAATCAATTGTCATTTACATGGTAAGATTAAAGAGAATATTCTTATGATAAATTGTCACTTACTTTCTAAGATTAAAGAAAATATTTCTATAATCAATTGTTATTTACATGCTTAAACTAAAGAAAGTAATCGAATGATCCAAACATTAGCTTTTTCTCCCTTGATGAGTTTGCAATTTTGGTCGATATTGCTTAGCAATTATTTTCTTTAAAAGTTTTGTTCCAAAGCTGCTGGCTCTTTCTTAGAACTTTTGCTTCTTGTTTTGTTGCTTCGGGTGTATGCAATAGTTCCTTTTCTTGTTGTTTCCTTTTTCCCTGATTATGTAATCTTTAGATAGCTCCAATATTTTTGTTGTGCTATTTTCAAGGAACAACGTCTTGTGTTAACATAGCACTACACAGGCATAATCATAATATAATTAGTATATATTCAAACCAAATCCAAACTAAAATACGATATTCTATCATAATTAAACAGAACCAAAATGTATAATCA